>PVJN01002268.1:94905-121936 GCA_004026805.1 Lasiurus borealis | reverse complement strand
AGGATAGATACAGAGGCAGTAAAGCCTCAAACAGACTGAAATTATAGCAGGAAGATTAAAGTTAGGTGGGGTAGATGGGAGATCAATCAAGGGACTTGTATGCATGCATATAAGCATAACCAATGAACACAGACACTGGGGGGGTTGGGGTATGCCTGGAAGGGAGGGGGGGCATGGGGAAACATGTATAAAAAATTAATTTAAAAAAAAGGAAAAAAATAAAATAAAAATAAAAAAATAAAAAAATAAAAAATAAATAAAATCTTTAACAAAGTATTAGCAAACCAAATTCATTGATTCATTAAAAAGATCATACATAATGATCAAATCAGATTTATTTCTGAATACAAGGTTAGTACAATATCTACAAATCAATGTGATACACCATATAAACAAAATTAATATAAATCACATGAACATATTAGTAGATGAAGAAAAAGCATTTGGCAAAATCCAGCATCAATTTATTATCAAAACTCTCAGAAAAGTGGGAATAGAGAAAACATATCTCAAACTTATAAAGGCCCTATATGGCAAACCTACAGCTAACATTATACTCAATAGGGAAAAACTGAATTCATGGAAATGGCAGTGTAGGTAAATGCCTGTAGTCACCACTTCTCACAACCACATCAAAATCACAAGTAAGCGGACTGGGCTTCCTTGACCGGGCAGCTTTCACTGCAGCTGAAATATCTCCTGGAGCGACTGGCTCTGCCACAGAGATTGTGACATCTTGAAATGGAGAGTGGCTGTGATTGGAAGCCTAGCCTTACCTTCCATCGGGAAGAATGGGATACCTCCCAGGACCCTACACCCACTACACCCACTATACCCAGAGACCAGCTGTGAACCCACAAACACCGGGGCTCAAAGAACACGAACATGTGGACTCAGACAAGCTCTGCACCCTCTCACGGAAAGATCAGATTTCACCCAGAGAAAAGTGAGGTCTGCAATCCAGTCTAGAGGGAGAAACACGTGCAGTGGGATCTAGAGGTACAGAGGAAGTCTGCTCCCCACAAAAGCTGCAGCCATTGGGGCCAGCATAGTCCAAGAATGTGGAAGGGGATACACAGGACTGCTGACAGAAGGGAACTTTAGAAATCAAACCATAGCTGGGCTGGGCACAAAAAGGCAGCCAGAAGCTTTACCAGTAACATGGCTGCACTGTGCTAGGGGAAAAAGACCTGCACAAAAACTTGAGCAGAGTTAAGTGCAGTGCCAAGGCAAAAAAAAAAAAAGGCCCAAATTCATGCACTTATCTGGCTCTTTTTTCTCTTTAAATCCTTGCTTTTGATTACTAAACCCAGTACATAGGATCACCCAATTAAAAACACTCTCAGAGACTGCAGGGGAAAGTTGTTTTTGTGGAATCTGGGGATCAGAGCGGGAAGAAACAATTAAAAAAACAGCTCTGGGCAGTCCATACTCCCAAATTAGTATTAAGTGCATCAGAAAAAAACAAATTCTGAATACTTAGTAAAGAGGACTTACAGCACCAGATATCAATACAGAAACACTGCCACCCAGGGGTTGAATCACAAATTGAATCTTGTGTAAATACAACCACAGGCAGGCTGAGAAACAAAAAAATACTGCCTGCTTGAAAACAAGATTGTGCCTTAGGACATAGAGGAGCTGTGGAATGCAGGGAACTCCAATACTATCCTGACTACCTGACAGGAAATAGCCATGCTAAATAGAACAGTAGAGGAAGTGAATGATCTTCACTACTGTACATTTTTATTTTATATCATTTACCTAAGAAACTAATTTTTTTCTCACTTGATTTTACCTTTTTAATTATTGTATTTTTATTTTTAATCAGTATTATTACTTCTATTATTTTATCTTTTTTAAGTTTCTGTTTTTTTTATTTTATTTTATTTTATTTTATTTTATTTTATTTTGGGATTAGTGTTCTACATTCTATTTTCATTTTTCCTTTAGCATCATTTTACTGTATCTCAACTATACCTTTGTGCCAACATTCTCTTCTTAACTTTTCACCTTTTGTTGTCTTGTTTCTCTTACCCTATTCCTGTGTCAGATTTTCCCTATTCCTTGTTTTTACCCCCAGTTAAAAATTCATTATATATATATAATTTCTGATCCCCTGCTCCAAGTCCATACACATGTTTCTCTTCTATTTCTTCACTATCCTTTTTTTTCTTTCTTCTCTTCTTTTGTTTGTTATTTTTGTTGCTTTTTTGATTTATGTGTTTTGTTTTATTTTATTTTGTTCTGCCATTCTTTCTCTCTGTCCTATTGCTGTTGTTAGATTGATTGTTGATAAGGTTGATTTGTTTTGTTTGATTGTGTGAGTGTTTCTCTTTTTTTGGCTCGGTTTTTCCTCTCCTTACTTGTTATGAGTTGTTGTTTGTAGTTTGCATTCATATCTGGGTGTTAGTTGTTTGCATTTTTTGGATTAGTTGTTGGTCAATTGGAGGTTTCACTCTATATAAATACTTTTCCCTCTCCTTTTTTATTCCCTTTCTTTTCTCTCTTATTCTTTTTTTCTTTTCTCATTATCATTTTTCACTCTTTTTTATTGCCCTAATTATTTTTTTTCTCTGGTGGTCACCTTTATTTTGGGTTATCAGTAATGAGAATATATTTGTGTTCAGTCCCTCGAGCACTGTGCCTTGTTGTATTGTATTTTGTGCCTTTAATTCAATGCATGAGAGAGAGAGCTACAAAACCAGACACCTGGAGAGAAGAGACCATGGGGAGACAAAGAAACTGCCCATATATGAAAGAATAAAAAGGCATTGCCAAAAATGGAAGTAAAGAAAATGGAAGCAAGCAATATGTCAGAGAAAGAATTCAGAGAATTGGTCCTAAGGTCACTGAAAAAGTTGGAAAACAAATTCAACAATATGTGTAAGAACCAAGAGGAAATGAAGAAGAATCAAGAAGAAATGAAAAATAACATCACTGCAGTAAAGAACTTAATGAATTCACAAGAAATAGAACATGTTCAAAGATGCTTCAGGATGTCATAACAAAATAGAGAAAGTTAAAAACTTTATGGGATAAACAACTACTTCCTATAATAAATAAATTGCAAGGGAAAAAGAGAGAAATGAGGTAAACCTGTGGAGCAAGGTTTTCAAACAGAAGCACTGTTTATATCTAGGACCAGATAATCCTTTTCTTGGGGGATTGTGCTGTGCGGGATGTTCAGAAGCATCCCTTCCCTGTACCTATTAGTTTCCTATAGCACTACCTCAACCCAATAAAAAGTGTTTTTAGATATTGCCAAGTGTCCCCAGGATTGGGGTGGAGGGTGCAAAATCTATCCAGTTGAGAACCACTGTTACAGATTAAGAGACTTATGAGACATCAACAAATCACAATATGCAGACCTTAATTGGATCTTGATTTGAACAAATGGAAAAAATTATAATTATAAAATTTATAAGACAATTAGAAATTTGAACACTGAATATTTGATGGTATTAAAGAACAGTTTCTTTTTAGTTGTAAAAAAATACAGTATTATTGATTATATTCACATTGTTGCACATCATAGCCCCAAAATTTATTTAATTTTCACTATTGAAACTTTGTATTCTGAGCAACATCATAAACACTTGAGTGATATCCCATCATATATGAAGGTCCTGTTTGCATTCAAAGAGTAGGGAAACTGGAAATTTTGAGGGCCATCTCAGATTTTTGCTTCCTACAGTCCTAGACTTTGCTAAAACGTTTTTGCTTCCCTATCTAGCTTCAATTTTGACAACTACTCTGTCATCCCTTATAATTTATCTAGAATTACAGGACTCTGTATAGATCCTGTAATACATATACCTCTATTTCTGTCCATGCTTCAACTTTCTATATGGAGTGCTCCTCTTTCTGTCTAGTGAGTAAACTTCTATTCATCCTGTATGTCTCAGCTCAAATGATACCTCCTCAGTAATACCTTCATCAATTGCCATGTAGGCCTGCCCACTTAAAATTAATCTCCACTATATTAAATTCTTTGAAAATAAGTACCATGTTATTTTGGTTATATCTCCAAATCTAAGCATAGTGCTAAGCATGAGTAAAATATTTTACATGGTGGTTGGGAGAATGCATAAATTAATGAAAAGCTTTAAAAATTATAAGAAATTTGGGATGGGGAAGAAGCTGAAGATAAAGATAGAGAGATTATCAGAAACTACTTTGGGAGGATTTTGTGTACCATACCAAGGGATTTGGACTTTATCCTAAAATCAATAAGAAACTATCAAAAGGTTTTAAACAGTGAATAATATTATGAGATTTTGGTTTTAATAAGCTCACTCTGAAGCTGTAGACCAGTGTTTCTAAAAAGATAACCTTTGGACCACGTGCATCTGAATCACTGACGTTGGTAGAAATGAAGATTGACAGTCAATTCATACATATTACATCAGAGTATCAAAGGGTGGAATATTTTAACATATTCTCTACCCCATGATTTTTATGTTCACTAAAGCATGAGACTTACTGCAATAGAAGATGAATTGGGGCACTTATTGGATGTATGTAAATCTAGTTTCTTCATTGCTTTCTGTCTCAGTTTCCTCATCTGTACTAAAGATATGATAGCAGCAGTTACTTATGGAGTTGTGCAAATTAAACAAGGTAAGGAGCCTGTGTTGCTCAATTGGTTGAATGTCATCCTATGCACCAAAAGGTTGCAGGTTTGATTCCCAGTCAGGACACATACCCGAATTGTGGGTTCAATCCTCAATAAGTGGCGGGCATCCCCAGTAGGGGCCATCCAGGAGGCAGCCCATCAATGTTTCATTTTCACAGGAGGCAGTAGATCAATGTTTACTTTCATGATGATGATTCTCTTGATCAAAGATAGTGAGCCCCTAATTGTGGCCCACTATCTTTGTTGTTTACATATATTTCTTTGTGCAGTGTTGCCTCTGTAGGTGGCTGATGCTCTACCTTCCTCTCTCTCTAAAATCAATAAAAATGTATTTTAAAAAATAAACGAGGTAAAGGATATAAAGGTCTTAGGAAACACCTATTATGGAGCAGTATAGGAAGAAAATGACATGTGTTAACTATTATTACCATTATTTATTGGGAGAGCAAAGAATGGGAAAAGAAGATTTTATTACAGTCATCTGAGTGGGTATTGCTGAAGCCCTGACTTAAGCATTGGAGGCTGGAATAGAAAAGAAGGCGAGAGTTGAAGGACATTTGAAGGAACTATAAATAGGGCTTGGTCATTGATTGCACTTGGGTGGGGAGAACAAGAAGACAGAGTTCAAACTTGAGGAGATGAGGAAGGAAACAACTTTGGAAGGGAAACCCTGAGTTCATTTGAAAATATGGTTAGTTTGAGGTGCCTACAAGTCTTCTAAGTGGAGCTATCCTGATAGGTTGGCTGACATACCAGGGAGAAACAAAATATGTTGTGACAACTTCTGACACTTGGTTGCCAAGATTTGCTCAGTCAAGACACACCTGTAGTCTCAAGTCACTTACCAGTTAGTCACCCAGACCCATTGGGAGTTCTGCAAGTTCAACATCAAATTTGGGTAAGAAGTAGACAATCCTACTTAAGCCCTTGGGGACTATCCAGAGATGAGCTTCAACTAGAATCTACTTCATTAGACATGTTTTTCTCAAGTCAAACGTTGTGTGGCTGAACTACACCAAGACCAGGAGTTTTTACCTACATTTGTAAAGGTCTCTCAAATATGTCTGAATTGATACCAGGCAGAGTATGGCAGTCACTGAGAATTAAACATAGGTGCGGCCATGTAATAAAACCAGGCCAGAGGGAGGGATGCTTCAATGATGCCTTCCAGCTCTTAAGATCTATCAAAGTAGGAACCAAAGTCCCAGATTATCTGTTTTAAAATACATTTTAAATAAATCCTGCCCAAGATATACAGGAGGATACAAAAATAAAAATAAAGGGATAAACAGGTTATATGATAAAAGTGTTGCTGGGGAGTAATGATTTATCAGAGATTTTTCATAAGTGTCAAAGAACATTTTCAAAATTACATTGGCCCAAGGAAAAAAAGAAATTCTTACTATTTGCAGCAGCATGGATGGAAATGGAGAGCATTCTTCTACGTGAAATAAGCCAGGCAATGAAAGAAAAATACCACATAACCTCACTCATTTATGAATAATAAAAAACATTATAACCTGATGAACAAAAAGATAGATACAGGGGCAGTAAAGCATCAACCAGACTGTCAAATTACAGTGGGAAGGTTGAGAGGGGAGGTAAGATAAGAGATCAACCGAAGGACTTGTTTGCATGCATATAAGCAAAACCAATTGATGCAAGACATTGGGTGGTGAGGGCTTGTATGGGAGTGGGGTGGGGGGGACAGTGGGGAGATATGGAGACATTTACTACCTTAATCAATAAAATAAATAAATAAACAAACAAACAAACAAATAAAATCCCTGTCAACATGGGAAAAAAAGAAAGAATACAAGAGTTCCATGAGCACTAATTGCTCTAATAGACCATCCAAACTGATTGTGTTTTCTTAAAGTTCCAGTTAGTGTTTATCACTGGAGATAAGAATAGTACAAGTTGAGTACTAAAGTTGGGGGAGTGGGAATGATCATGGCATTTGCTGAAAATAACAGAGACTTTGTCAGGAGAAGTAAGTGTAAATTTTCATGTATCTTACCCAGAGAGTACCAGATTCTTAATAGAGTTGCCTCTATGAACTCTCCACCTTCATCCTGTACTACAACACTTCTTATCTCTGAATCTGGCCCTCTATCAGTTAGGTTACTTGAACATTTCTTTCCTTTTCCTATCTCTCTCTCCCACAGGGCCTTTGCATATGCTGTTGCTTTCCCCATCTCTATATCCTTTACTGTTAATTTCCATTCATCCATTATGTGTTAACTCAAATGTCAGGAAAGCCTTCCTTGAAACCCTCAACCAAATAAAACCTGTTAGGTGCTCTGAAAATAATCTGTAATTTTCTTTTCTATCAGTAATCATGCTTTGGAATTATACATTACCTGTGTGATTATTTAATGTACATTTCCCTCAGTTGGCCCTATCTCTTTTGCTGATCACTGTATCCCTAACACCTGGGGCATAAAAGGCTCCCAATACAAAATTTTAAATGGATAATTTAGTACATTTTCTGGGGATATTAAACTCAATTTTCTCATTCAAATATCTTCCTATTAGGCTCTCTGGTGAAGCAATGACAGATTTGTGTGGACCACCCATTAATGTACCAAGTCTCTACCCTGGAGGCAGTGCCCATTGCAATGTTCTTTGCTTTCTGATGGTTGATAGATACATCCTTAGTGGTCCTTTTTATGTCCTCTCCAGTTGTATGTTATATGCGAAACTGTCCTCAATAACTGGAAAGGAACTAAGGTTCCCTTCCCAAATGCTATACCCTAAGTGCTTTATATGAAGGAATCAAAACTATTTAAATGCATACTTCTCTCAGCAAGGTCTCTCTCTCTCTCTGCTGACATGAGCCAATAAGAATGACACTATAGAGGTAAAACTAGAATCCTCTACTTCAATCCTTTTGCTGTTTTCTAACTTATAAAGGATTGGCTTGGAGTCTTATTCTGTTGATCCCACAGGAAGGCTAAGGACCAGTTTACAGAATGGCAAACAGTTGTAATTCACATAAAAAATTATCAGAACTGTTCCAAGATTAAATGGATGGCACTGGAAGGCAATGAGTTCTCTGTCACTTGAGGCATTCAAGAGTAGACTGGATAACCCTGACAAAAGTATTGCATATCATATAAGAAGTAAAAAGAGAAGAGCTCTGAGGGGCTCTAACATTGGAAGATTCTAAAAAGTGTGTTCTTTGAGCTATTTCTCCAATCATGGAGGATGTGTTTATACTGAGTCATATCTTCTCTTCCCTGGATTCCTTTGATTCCAAGAATATTCGGTCAGAATTGGGGTATTATCTATGCCCAGGATGCATAAACAAGTTAAGACTCTTATAGAGACTGAACCCTTGGCTTAATCCTCAATAGCTCTGTCCTCTAACCACCAATACCCGCCTCCCCACCAAGTTCACAGGCACATTTATGATATGCAGCAGTAAAATTAACTCTACAAAGAACAGTTCACACCATGCACAGTGATATAATCCAATGACATCTATTTCAGCATGATAAGATTGTGTTCCATTTAAAAATAAAATTTTTAGGGATAATAAAAATTAAAACGATGGTTTTGAAGTATTTTGAGTAAAAATTGTTCTATCAAAGAGGAAATGTTATGCAAATAGATTTGCTGCTTCAACCATGCAGAGATATAAATATTACATATTAATAGATGTGACCTAGTTGCAGTCATCCCCAGCTTCATTCTCATTTTGTCTCCACATGTTTATGCTATATTTGGGTAGCTTACTCTGAAAGTCCACTGGATATCATGGATATGTGAAAAGAATGAGAAATAGGCAGTTAGCATGATAAAAGGCAATACTGATAATAAAGTGGGATTGAAAAAATCTTTTATTATTACTAATGTGACTTAAAATTATTGAGGCTTGGAAATTATCATTCCTTATTACTTCTCTGTCTCCAGTTTTAAAACTGTACATTAGATTATCTCATTACATCGCATTTCAATTATGCTTGACTATGGCAATTATAATTCAGCTTCCACCAGGCTACCTGTTGTTGAATTTCCTATCACCTTCCTCTCAACTGAGCAAAAACATTAATAAATCCACTTAGCAAGTCTCTTTGAATTTGAAAGTTACAAAGGGACTTAGAAAGCATTTACCCAGAAATTTTTAATTTTCTGAGGTGCATCTGAAAACCTAATGAAAACCGCAGCCTCTTTCCCCAGAACACTGTATATATGTACTTACACACACATGCAAAATTCTGCATAGTTTCCTGGGACTTAGAGACCCCCATGAAGCCCAGATTAAGAACCTGTGTTCTAATGCAGCATTTCTCTTTTATAAACAAAGAAGTTAAAGGTAAGGACCAATATAAATTGATCTTCCCAAATATGGTGGTCCAATTTCAATCTGATTAAAAAAAAATTGAATGCATAAGGTTTAAGAAAGATGTCACCTGATGTAAAAGCACTATGAATAAACTTTGAGAGACAAGGGTGATTTTAAAATGTGGAACTTGGATATGTATTTTCTAAATGGAATATTATTTTAAGTGCTATGTTAAGAAAATAATGAAGGCCATTCCACCTGCTAAATTTATTATACATTATTTTATTTTACACAGTCATAAGTCTACACTTACATTTCTGTTAGTTTCTTTAGAAATTGCACAATTTAATTATATTTTCTTCCCATTCTCAGGAAGGCCTATAAATGTTCTATTTGCATGGTTGTCTGTCTATTGTTTTGCTTGAGAAAATAAATTTAGTGTGGACCCGCTGATACATGAAAAGTTTCTCTTTAACCTTACGTTAAGCTTCTTGAAGTGCAAAGTCAAGATTTACACATTGTATAAACCCTGGTTGTTTCCACATTCTCTGCAAAGAAATGATTTCCCTGGGGTACCCTTTTATTAGAGTCAGCCGATGAATGTCACCTGGAGTGGCTGTTTTAAAACATTGTAGTTAGAGACCAAGCTCTTACTGTAATTCTATCAGATCCCAATTATCCCAGAGTCATGTGAAGCTAGGACCAAACATTGACAACAGGAATCAAACATAGCATCACCTACTGGCTTCTATAAATCCTCTCTCTCCTTGAGTATAATGGAATCATGTGAACTATGATATGGCTTATAAACTTTAAAGCATGTGTTGCCATCCTAAAGGCTAAGAATAGATCCTGGTGAGAATATGGATGCTAATAGATTGGGTGCTATAGAAACTGAGCAGACCTAATTTGAGCAGAAACTATTGCTATTTATTTATTTATAATCAGCATTATAAACTGAAAGATTTGTGGGCTTTTAAAAATAACATGCTTGTAATATTTAAAACTACTTGTTTTGTGTTTTTTTCTGAATGTAGGGCACCGAATATCAAATTTTCCTTGTCGCTTGCTACTTTTTGCAGAGCAATATTGAACTTCAGGACTATAAAATTCTTGAGATTGGGTTTGAAAATGTTTTGCAATTGTAAAAAATTGCAAAATTGCTTAGAATTCCAATCTCCACCTGTAGACTCATATACATTTAGCGCTAAAAGTTATTTTGGTACCAGTCTAATTCATAAATTGACTATACTACTGATAAACATGCCTATACATTTTACTCCAGGGAGAGTACATAACAAGGTGAATGGTATTTTTATATTCACTCAATTGAACAAAACTCTGAGTTTATCCACAAAAAAAATTAGCAAGAATGGAATCAGTTAACTAGGAAGAGGGTTTGAATTTTTGTGTTTTCCTTCTTTTTAATGGGGAACTGGAGAGCCTTATGCTTAGTGAAAAATAAGCCAGTCAATGAGGGAGAAGCATCACATGATCTCACTCATTGGTGGATAATAAAGAACATTATAAACTGATGAACAAAAGGATAGATACAGAGGCAGTAAAGCTTCAAACAGACTGTGAAATTACAGCAGGAAGATTAAAGTTAGGTGAGGTAGATAAGAGATCAATCAAGGGACTTGTATGCATGCATATAAGCAAAACCAATGAACATAGACACTGGGGGGGGGGTTGGGATATGCCTGGGAGGGAGGGGGGCAATGGGGAGACATGTATAAAAAATTAATAAAAACAAAGAAAAGAATTTTGTGTTTTGCAGGAGATAGGAGATAAATCCAGAGTTTTTGTTTCCTGTATGTTGACCATTCTTATTCTTGGCCCAATCAGTGTAGCAGCCCTGACTTATGGACATGAGTTAAATCCCAGTAGTAGTTTTACTCATTTCCATTTCCAGGTATACACCTTTGCAATAAATCACCCTCCCCCTGATTTTAGTCTCTTCATTTATAAAATAAGGAGTTAGGGTACAAGATCATCTCTAAGGGCCCTTTCGGTTCTGATACTCTAAAATCTTATGATTTTATACCTAGAAATATAAACATGTAGAAACATCATATTCCTGAGATTTTAAAGAAGGCACAAAGACAAAGACAGAATTGAAGGAGTGCCTCAATAATGGGGTTAGTGGAGGTAGGGAATAGTTTAACCCTAGCAATAAAAAGTGAAAATAGAAAACAGTGCTAAAACTCCCATAAGTACTTTTATATGAAGAGTATAAAAGGGGTGTATGAGATTTAATAACCTAAACTCATGCAATTTTAGTGAAGGTAAGAAATGACTGCTGATGATGGATATTTATCTCTCTTACCCAAAGATAAGGCAGACTCCTGACAACTCAGAGCCATAGGTCAATTCTTCACTACTCACTAACTAGGATCATGGACTAGTGAGCTCTAGCCCAGGCCAAGGATTTGTTAAAGAAAAAAAAAATGCTCCATGCACCAATGCCAATTTGAATGAAAGTTTACCCACTGTAATTCTCGGCATGAATCAAGAAACAGATCTGTTTGAACAGAGCAGTATTTCCACTTGCAGTTATATACTGTGTGCTATGATCCTATTAATTCTAACAAACAAAGTAGCTCCGTGGGACTGGCTGTCTTCTTCCATGTGCACACATGCAACCTCCAAGGTTCACTCAAAATGGTGACACGGGGGCAGTAGGTGGAAGTCATCTACTTGCTAATTCAGGAAGAGTTCAGGAATTGGAGGCTGTCTTATGCTCAAAGCAAAGCTATGGACCTGAATACTCCTTGAAAACACTACCTCTTTTAAGATTGAGGGAAAGTGCCGAGACCGGTTTGGCTCAGTGGATAGAGTGTTGGCCTGTGGACTGAAAGGTCCCAGGTTCGATTCCGGTCAGGGGCATGTACCTTGCTTGCGGGCACATCTCCAGTGTGGGGTGTGCAGGAGGCAGCTGATCGATGTCTCTCTCTCATCAATGTTTCTGACTTTCTATCCCTCTCCCTTCCTTTCTGTAAAAAAATCAAGAAAATATATTTTAAAAAAAGATTGAGGGAAAGTATCAGATCTGCTTTCCATAAACAGTAGAGCAAACAAAGATGGTGCATTCCTTAATGGGAGGCAGTCTCTTACGGTGGATAAAAACATGAGCTCTGAAGCCAGACTGCCTGGGTTTTCCTTCCCAACTCTGTAATTTATTAGCTCTGTGACCAAATTATTTAACCTCACTGCACCTCAGTTTCCTCATATATAACATAGTAACAGAGCTTAGTTGATAGAATTGTTGAAAAAACTGAATGAGTTAATATTTATAAAGCAGTTTCAACAGTGCCAGGAAGAGTGATATTTGTTTATTAAACAAAATAAGAAATATATATATATCTTATTATATATATATATATATATATATATTATATATATATGTGTGTGTATGTATATATATATATATATATATATATATATATATATATATATATAATAGATATATATATCTATTATATATCTTATTATATATATAAAAGCCAAGCAACCAAATGACCAAAATGACCAGAATGACCAGTAGCTATGATGCACACCGCAGTGCCTCCTCCTGGTCAGCCCAGCCAGCCAACCTACCATGGCCCTTCCCCCACCTCTACTGGCCTGACTTGGCCCCAATTGGTCCCAATCGGCCTCAGTTTTCTAGTCTTTATATGTTTGGTACTAGATAAAATATCTTAAGGTCAATAGTAATTTAGCTGCTTTTTTTCCTTTATTAAAAACCTTCAGCATACTTGCATAGCAGAAGTACTAATGGCCAAAATCAGTAGAGAGGGACCTAGATAGCCTCACAATACTTTGAATTGATGACTTCCTTTGACTGAATGTTTGTGTCCCCTCACATTTCATATGTTGATATTCTAACTCCCGCTGTGATGATGTTAAGTGGGCCCTTTGGAAGGTAATTAGGTCATGAGGGTGGAACCATCTAGAACGGAGTTAGTGCCCTTATAAAAGAGACTCCAGAGAGCTCTCTCTCCCCTTATGCCATGTGAACACACATGAACCAGGAAGCAGGCCCTCACCAGACACCAAATCTGCCAGAGCCTCAATCTTGGACTTGACAGCATACTGTAAGAAATAAATTTGTTTTTTATAATCTACCCAGTTAATTATTTTTTGTTGTTATAATAGCCCAAATGAACTAAGAGAATGACAAAACTCAGGGAATGTTCTATCTAAATTATAAATCCAGAATGATGCAATTAATAGAAGGCATTTATATTAGTTAGAGTAGAGTAACCCAAAAAATAGACTCATCTACGTGATAGGCTCAAATATAATAAAACTTTACTTCTTACTAATTTAAAAGCTGAAATGATAATAGTGGACATCCCTTATGGCGGACAAAAACATTCTTGTTCTTAGGGAAAATGAGTATAGTTTTTGTCCATTGAGTATGATGTTTGCTGTAGGTTTGTCATAGATGGTCTTTATTATGTGGTGGCATGGTCCCTCTATTCCCACATGGCTGAGAGTTTTATTATATTAAAAATCGGTGTTGAATTTTATCTAGTGCTTTTTTCTGTATCTATTGATATGATCATGTGATGTTTGTCTTTCAAATTGTTTCCTTGCCCTGCTGCTCCCCACAAACAATACTCCATCTGCCTGGTGAGCCATTTCCTACTTAAGGTCCTGTGTTCACCCTTCCAGATACCTGCAGTACTCTGGGGTTCATTTCTGGCCTCTTGCTCTACTATCTTCCTAATATGGCTCTTCTCCTGTGGCCTAGAGTTCTGAATACTCATGCCTATTGGAGAAAGCTCTTACAGACCCTTAGGCTGGACACCAATCTACAGTCTTACTGATGAGCACACTGCATTGCAACCTGAATGTCAATGAGAGCTGCAATCTGGGAACACACACACACACACACACACACACACACACACACACACAGAAATAACTTTCATCTGCTATTTAAAGTTAAATGGCCCACTTGGGATTAAATCTATCACCTTGGCCTCATCAGTGCTTGGATTTATCCACCTGACTAGGCCAGTATGGATTTGCTACAAATACATATCTTCAAGGCATTTCTATATTAGCAATAAAAAGAATGATATCAAGAACTCATTGGTAGCCATGTTGTGTGTAATAAACAAGGAGTCTGTGCATTCACCTCTCAAAGCCACTTAAAATCTGCCAGAAGGAAACATTTCAGAAATTGTTCCATGAGCATTATTCAATAGCAATGTCATCAAGCTGAATAGAGGCCCTGAACAACTCAGGACTCCAGAGGGTCTATTTCCTGCTCACTGAATCCATGGTTGTTTAAGAGGGGGAAAATGTCTTATCATCAGCACAATGATTTATAACTTGAGAGCATTGTAGTTTTCCAATTTGGGGTAACTAAAGCGATTTCAGGAATGAGTTATTTTTAAACATTCTTAGACTTGAAGTAACTAAAAATAACCAGTGAAAATAGAGACAAAATCAAAGGTCAAAATGTGGTTTACCTTCTGTTGCTACACAGCTAGTCCCAGATTTAGCCACTCACCTTCCTCCATTGCTGAAGTAGGCATTAGTCCCTTGGAAACTCACTCAGCAAGTAAGCAAAAAGGGGAATATATGCTTGTGTGATGGATGTAAGAGTCTAGAAGGACCCCATTTGCCCCCCTGCTCCTACATAGCCCCCAGTATCCATATTATCACCTCTTTATAGCTTTATTCTTCTGAATTTCATTAAGCTTTTCAGTCTTTTATAGTCCTCTATGGAATAAACATGAGAAACTCTGGAAGGTGTCAAAACATGATCTCTTACAATTAGAACACACCAGAAAGAGAGTAAATGAGGCTCCCAAGAGAATTTCTGGCACTGTATTATGAGGAGGAGGTATTAGGAGAGAGGCAGGATATTGCCAAAGACATAACCATTGGGCTAACTTGTGTATGGCTGAGTCAGAAATAAGACCGGTCCTACTGGTTTTTGCCATTTACAGAGGGAACCCTTTTCTTCCTTCAGTAGCCTGGGAGTCTAAATTTATAAGCTAGGTGATGCAAATTCTGTGTATTAAACCCCAAACCTGGGCCCCTGCTTACCCTGTGACTCCCCTGATTCACTCGGTGTCTTTCAGACCCTCTGTGTGGTTCCCCTGTACTTATATTCAATAACCTCCTCTTCTGAACTGGGTTGTAAGGTCAGAACCTTGAGTCCATAAGGATTCTGCCAATTTTTTTTTTATTTTATTGATTTTTTACAGAGAGGAAGGGAGAAAGTCAGAAACATCGATGAGAGAGAGACATCCATCAGCAACCTCCTGCACGCCCCCCACTGGGGATGTGCCCGCAACCAGGATACATGCCCCTGACCGGAATCGAACCCGGGACCTTTCAGTCCGCAGGCTGACGCTCTATCCGCTGAGCCACACCGGTCTCGGCGGATTCTGCCAAATTTTGATTCCAACAGTGAAATGAATATCAGGGAAGGGCAAAAAGAGAGCAGCAACATTTTGCTCACCAAGTCAGGATCTATTTCTTCATGCTTGAAATCCCAAGCTTTCCTCTCCTTATTCAGCAAAAATAGTAACTGGGTCAAATATAGAAAACTCACCACCTCTCCCTTTTATTTACGTCTCCATCTGTGAACAGGCTTCATCAGTGATGACAATGGGAACTGACTTCGCTTTGGAGCTTTGGTTAGCTATTTGATGTGAGGAAGCAGCTGAGAGAGCATACACACATGCCATTCCTGGGCTCTGCTCTGGGGGCGGGGGGGGGGGGAGGCTGCTGCTATTGGACTTCTCCCTGTTTGCCAAATGAGAGATTGTTCTGGGAGCTTGTTATAGGATCCCTAGAAAAGATCCCTTCCCTGATTTTCCTTTTTAGAAAGTCATACAAGAGAGGTATTTCAATATTTGTTATATATTTTTTTCTAAGCAAAAAAAGAATAAAATGCCCACTCTGTATGACTTGAGAAACAGAAAAACAAAGTAAAAAGAAGTCATCTATTACCAAACTACTACAAATTAACCATAATAATTACTGTCATTTATATCACTTTAGTTTTTCCTGTGCATACAGTACTGATAAAAATAAAGAAAATTATTAATTACTTATAATCCCCACCACACTTTACAGGATTTTCTAAGCAGGGTGGATGCTGAGGAAAGTTGGGTTACCTCTCATGTCTCCTGCATTTAACAAAACAAAGTTGAAGATCCGGGGGAGATCTAGTTTTTTCTGACTAAGAAAGAACTAGATCTGCGTTGTCAAATATGATAACTACTAGCTGCATATGGGTAATTTATTTTACATTTTATATAATTAAACAAAATCAAAAATGTATTTTCTCAGTAGCACTAGCCATATTTCAAATGCTTAATAGCCACATATGGTTAATTTAACTTAAATCAAGTATAATAAAACTTATTTTTTTTCTCAATTGTGTCAGTCACATTTCAAATGCTCAATAGCCACGTAGGACTAGTGATTGCCATATTGGACAGAGAAGCATACAGAACATGTTAATCAGTGTGGAATATCCTATTGAAAAATGCTTATCTAGGGAGCCACAGAAGAGGGGGATACATTGGCAATGAAAAGGGGAGTCACTGAAGGGATTTGAGAAAAATGGAAGAGAGAAACGTAGCTGCACATGAACATTAAACTTTGGCATAAGAAATATTTGAAGGGAAAGTGTTTGAAATACTACTTGGCCATAAAAAAGAAAGAAATCTTACCTTTTGCAACAGCATGGATGGACCTCGAAAGTATTATGCTAAATGAAATAAGCTAGTTAAGGAAAGACAAGTATTACATGATCTCACTTATATATGCAATCTAATGAACAAAATGAACTAACAATCAAATAGAGACGGACTCATGGATACAGAGAATAGAACAGACTGATATCTTATAGAAAGGAGGGGTGTTGGGGAGTAGAGTGAAAAAGGTAAGGAAATTAAGCAAAAACAACTCATAGACACAGAAAAAAAAGGGAAAAAAAAGATGTGATATACAGTGGTACCTCGAGATACGAGTTTAATTCGTTCCGTAACCTTGAGGTGTGGGAAACTATGAGACACTCGAGTCGTGGTAAACTGGTGGGTCGTGTACAGCTGGCCTATCCGCGCGATTACTCCTATCTCAAATGTTGCTTGCATTTCAAAGCAAAAATTGCTAGCTCCAGGGCTCATATCTCAAAAATATCATATGTTAGGGCACTCGTATCTCAAGGTACCACTGTACACATATATTACTCCACCATAAAAAAGAATGAAATTTTGCCATTTGTGATAACGTGAATGTTCCTTAATTTTTTAGCACTATAACAAACATTTCATATATTCATCCTTCACACACACACAAATACACATATATGTGAAATATATTATGTGTGCAATACATATTACACTAGTACTAGAGGCCTGGTGCCTGGAAATTCATGCACTGGAGGGTGAGGGTGCTCTATCAGCCCAGCCTGCCCCCAATCACACTCTGGAATCCCTCAGGTGTGGGAAGTGACCCAGCAATCAGGGGAAGGTGATGCCCCATCACACCTCTGCTGCTGCCATTGCCGGTAGCAAAAGCCTCAGCCAACCCTGGTTACCTGAACCTCAGGTAGCCCTGGGCAGCTGGGCAGCTGCCGTTCGAGGTTTGCCTGCACCTCAGGCTAGCTCCGGGTGGCTGTGGGGCTGAGAGGACTGGGGGACTCTGTCATCTTTGAGAGCAGGGAAGTTAATTAGCATATTACCTCCTTATTGGCTGTGGGCGCCTCCATCTTTGTGACAGTGTGAGGGTCAATTATCCCATTCCCTCTTTTTAGATAGGATATGTAATTAAACACACACATTCATTTATTTTTACATATATCTAGAAGTCAAATATCCTGGGCTACAAGATATACACATGTTAAAGCTCCCAATACATACTGTTAATCCTATATAATGAAGAGCTAATATGCTAATTAGACCAAACAGCAGAATGACCATCTGGATGAACTTTCGGAGAAGCTGGGGCATTGGGCCTCTAGTTTTTCCATAATTGCCAACAGCAATAAATCCATATTCCCATTTCCTTGCACCCTTCCCAAACCTGCATATTTTTTATTATTTTTGTTTTTAGAGATACTATTTCTTTTAATTAGAAGTACTTTTGAAGTTTCTCAAAACAAGTTCAGAAGAACACTTCCAATACTGATGCTAATTTGTAGCTTCTTTAAGCATTATGAGAATCCTCTCCCCCATTATGAAATGCAAAAGAAGCAACTTTAATCTCTAAATCACTTGACATGTCTATGTAATACGTAACAATCTGCTTGTATTCAACATATTTGCATACATCCCCATTTATCCCAACTGGATCAAGAATTATATTTCACTCCCCTATAAAATACCTCCAGTACTTAGCATGATTTTTCATATGAAGAGAACAAATGATGTATATAATGAGTTTAATTGTGTATTTTTGTGACCTGATGAAAAGTTAAGCTCATGATGGGCAAATAGAGAAACATGATACTGATGGTATCAGAACTGATCTTTTTTTAAATCCTGGCTCTGCTGTGTACAAACCCTCTTTGAGCCTCTGCTTTCCCATCTATGAAATGAGGGAGTTGGTCTGTGATGTTTCCAATCCATTACAGGTTTAACACAATTCTATTCCAAGGTCCTAAATGTGTGCAGGGATTGGATGACATGGTATGGGAGAGTTGTGTGTCTTCATGTGAACACATGTATGTGAATATGTGAGGGAAGAGTGATTTATGGATGCTCTCTCTTCTCTGCTTGTAGTTCATAGAGATAAGGAAAAAGGTAAAGAAGCAGCAAAAACTTTGAACACCCATGAGATAAGGCTTCAAAATACACAAGCCATTCTAATAAATTATTTTGATATGCCTGCTTTGAGCCATTGGGGTAAAAGATCCCATGATGCACTGTACAGCTGAAGGTCATATTAAAGAACCAACATTTGCACTGTTCTTTCCCCACTAAAGTAGCAACTTTAAAAAGTCTGTGTAGCTTAGTTTTAATTAAAAGCAGCAAGAGAATTTGTAACATGAGTTAGTAACCCCCTGACACTGACACTGAATGAGTCTAATATTAAGAGAATCTATCTAATTAACACTTGGAAAAAACTTTATGCCAAGGATAAATCACTTCATCGATGGCATGTCTTGATGCCATGGCCTCATGAATAAATTACTGTCTGTTTTTTTTAGTTGGAGATTTTCTGTGGTAATGAGAGTGAGCAGAAAAGGGGGTAGTAATTGAATAGGGTACCACAAGCACCCAACATTCTAGTAAAAAATATATTAGGTATAGACCTGAAGCCAGAGCCTCCTATGTACCATTAACCTGTGGGAATCTGCTCCTCTTCCTTCTTTTATTAAATATGAGTTCATTTGAATCAGGGAGTCTTTCCATAGATTCATTGTGAAGAACCACAGTTATCAATACAAACTGCAGTACTTGAGAACACAACGAAAATTAAAAATGCTTTTCTTACCCAGTTGGCATGGCTCAGTGGTTGAGCATCTACTTACGAAACAAGAGGTCACTGTTCAATTTCAGGCCAGGACACATGGCCCAGTAGGAATGTGTAAGAGGTAGCTGATAGATGATGATTCTCTCTCATTGGTGTTCCTATCTCTCTATCCCTCTCCCTTTACCTCCCTCTAAAAACATATTTTAAAAACTCATTTTTTAATAGATTAACGGATGTCCTGAGAGCAGAAAGTATTTTCCCAGGGTCACACAAGTCTTAAAGTAGCAGAACCAGGACAAGAAGCTAAGTTCAGTAGAAAATATTGAGGAGCAATCCTACTCCTGTTTCATTCACACAACCAATACTGAGTATCTACTGTGTGGAACATGTTTTTAGTAGGTTTGGGGGACATACCTGAGAAGAGGCAGATCTGTCCTCCTGGAAGCTTTCTGGGATGGCTGATTCTTGACAGACTATAAACTACTTACCAGAGTTCCAAAGCCACATCTGAAGTCTATTTGTACTAGAACCAAAATATCAGTGTTCACTTATTGTAAAGAATACAGAGGACCTCATTTTGGTGACTGAATGACTTCTAGGTCTCCTTGCCACATCTTCTCAAAAAATGTACAAAGGGGTAGGAGCAATTTATATTCCTCTTTGTTGTGAAATTTCCAAGTGTTCTCTTTTCTTTATCAATTGCATTATGGGATACTAAAATAGAAGCAGCATCTTGTCGAGGGCATCAGTGCTAACCATGGATTTCACCAAATTCACAGTGCCTTTGAGCCCGCGTTTTCATTAGTTTAGAATGTGTAATGTTTGTCTCAGGCAGAAGAAGATGAACTAAAAACATGTTCCATCAAGTCAGATAGCTGTAAGTGACTGAACTGGGACCAGAAACCAGGCCTTTTTTACTCTGCAGAAACCAGATGGGAAAAATTTTTTGAATATGGGAAGAAGACAAGCAGACATTTCCAAGATAATCATCAGCACTAATGGGTCATACATTTACACATATTTATTGAGCCCTTGCTATGTAGCACATTTATACAAGGGGATGAATATGGAGTGATGAAGCAGATAGAGTCTGGACTCTCAGAATTTAAAAAGAGTAGCAGCCAATCTTAGGAATCAGACAAGGCTGACATTCCATCACACTGCCTTCCAGCTGTGCATATTCTAGTGCACTATTTATTTCCAATGGGATGAGTGCAATTAGTGCTTTCAGGGTACAGAATAAATAAATCACTATTATGTTCTGTCCTCTGAGCTAATTCTGAAATTATCCCATATACCTTCAGTTAGAGATTTTCTAATTTCTTTTTTTTTTTTTTTTTAGTTTTTCATTGATTTTTTTTTATTGTCTTAAGTTTTACATATATCTCATTTTCCCCAAATTAACTCCCCTCCAGCCATTCCCACCCTGGGCAAGTCCTCAGTCCAATGTCTGTATCCATTAGCTATGCTAATATGAATGCATGCAAGTTCTTTGGTTGCTCTCTAACCCCCTTTCCCCTACCATTTGTCTCCAGATCAATTATTCTTGTTCATCAAATTCTGTTGATCATTATATCCCATATATGAGTGAGATCATGTCATATTTATCTTTCTCTGACTGGTTTATTTCACTTAGCATAATACTTCCCAGTTCTACCCATGTTGTTGCAAATGGTAAATGTTCCTTCTTTTTTATACCAGCATAGTATTCCATTATATAGAAGTACCACAGTTTTTAATCCTTTCATCTACTGATGGGCTCTTAGGGTACTTCCAAATGTTAGCTATTGTAAATTGTGCTGCTATGAACATAGGGGTACATATATCCTTTCTGATTGGTATTTCTGGTTTCTTGAGATATAGTCCAGATTCTTCTTCATTTCCTCTTGGTTTTTACACATGTGTCTGAATTTGTCTTTCATCCTTTTCAGCAACCTTGTGACAATTTCTCTGAATTCTTTTTCTGACATATTGTTCACCTGTATTTCCTTTTCTTCCTTTTCTTGTGATTCTTCCTTTTCTTTCATATGTGGGCTGTTTCGTTGTGTCTCCATGATTGCTCCCCTCTGGATGTCTGGTTATGTAGCTCTCTCTGTCCTGTGTTGACTAATAGCACAAAACACAACATAACGATACAACTCACAGGGTACCAAACACAAATGTATTGATGATACTAATAACCCCAAATAAAGGTGACCACCAGAGAAAAGCAATTTAGGGGATAGAAAAGAGTGCAAAAATGATATGAGAAAAGGAAAAATGTAAGAGAGAAAATAAAGAGAAGAAAAAAGAAGTGGGGAATATGTGTATATGGGGAGAAAACTCCAATAAAACAACAACTAATCCAAAAAAAAAATGCAAACAAACAAACACCCAGAGATGAATGCAAATTATAAACAACAACTATTCCAAAATATCTAAACTACAAACCCCCAAACAAAAACACCCAGATGAATGTGAGGAAGCCGAGCTTATTTCCGGAAGGTAAGGTTAAGGAATTGAATGAATTGGGAAATAGCCACAATTCACTATAGAGGAGGTAGAAAGAGAATGACTGTATAATAAGAAAAGTAAAAAACTAAATACAAAAAATATATATATATAAATATATTTGCATACAAAAATTTATATATATATATATAACTTTCCCCTTCTTTACTCTACTTATCTATCAATGTATTTGCTTGCTATTATAAATGGAGAATAGAGATTATATGGACCTAAGTTTTTTGTTGGAATTAGTTAAGCTATTAACAGAAGAAGAGAACCAGTATGGAGAGAAAAAAAACAGAAGTAAAAAGAAAAAAGCAGTAAAAAAAAAAAAAAAAACACAACTAATCAACAATAAAACAAACAATACCAAGACAGATAGAAAGAAAATGGCAAAAAAATGAGAAGAAAAAGAAAATTGGGATAGTAACAAAAGAGAAGAGAAAAATGTGCATGGACTTGGAGCAGGAAAACAGAAATTATATATATGAATAAGATCAATTTTTAACAGGGAGTAAAGAGAAAAGACAGATAAAAACTAAGGCAGGAACAGGGTAAGAGGAACAGGAAAAAAGGGTAAACTGAAGAAGAGAGTGTTGGCATAAAGGAAAAATTTAGATAGAGTAAAATAATGCTAAAGGAAAAATAAAAATAGAATGTAGTACACTAATCCCAAAATAAAATAAAATAAACATAAAATATGACGTTTAAAAAAGATAAAATAACAGTAGTAAAATAATAATTAAAAATATAATAAAAGGATAAAATCAAGGGAACCAAGATGGTGGTATAAGGTATATACCTGTATGTGCTGCCTCTCACAACTATACCAAAGCTACAAGTAAAAGACAAAATAACTATCCCCCAAAACCATGGGAAAGCTGTCAGAGTGAAAGTTCTACAACTAGAAGGAAAGAAAAATGTGCATTGAGACCTTTTAGGACTTACAGAGGTTCAGAAAAACAGAGGTATGGAGATGTGTGAGAATCGGGCTGGCGGGTGCTGTTTTTATCAATTGGGATAGAGTTACAAGTTCCCAATTGCTCTGAACTCCTGGACTTCTAGGTACCTGCAGTCAGAGAGGCTGGAGTTTTGGTGTTCCTGGGTTTGCAGTGATGCAGCTTGTTCCTGTGGGTTGTGGTTGAGCCATACCAGCCAGAGAAATAAATGATTTCAAAATAAAATATAACAGCAATAGGTTAAAAGATGATATACCACAGTCCATGGACCTTCAATTTGCACTGGTTTTTCATTCTGATCCTTACAAATGGGTCATATCCCAAATGGAATTCTTCATTGTTCCCAAACCAGCCCCTCTTCCATCTCCCTTATCCTGTCTTTGCCATCAGTAGCATAAAGAATCTTCCAGTATCCTAGATTGGATACTCTAGGGATCTCATTAATGTAAGTAAAATATACATGGCAATAGATCAAGTTGAACTGTTCAGTAGATATTCAGAAATTAAGGCAGAGGTGGAATGGCTACTTTTAGCAATGAGGAAGGGTCTTGTCCTTCCTTTGAAACTGGAGAAAAGAATGATAAATGTGAATAGAGTCATAGAAGAGTCGAAGTGGGGAAAAGAGGATATGTAAGGGACTCAAGTTTCCTCAAAGTAGAAGAGGTCATTGCTAAGGCTGGGAGTGGAGGCTTGAGAAGAGGAGGTCCTGAATAACTGGTTTCTGAAACTCTCTTGGGTACTTATAAGTTTGAAATTCTGCAAGAATCCTGAATCAACCTGACATTCTTAAATAAAAGTCCCATTGTTTGCACTTTTTGAAAAATGACTGTAGAGTCTGACTAAATTAAAATTTTATCCTGGGCAATTTATGGGTATAAGATGAATGTGCTATGGGTAGAGTGGCCCACTTACACAGGTCCAATTTATAGGATAGGTAGCACATAGTCCCTCTTATAAAAACAATAATTCTTAGATATAGTGTGAGATTATTCTCCTTTGCATTTCCTCCATTGCAGTTATAGGATGGAATAGAAATTCAATTCCAAATTATTAGTCTTCTTTATCATTATAATTAATTAACTAGAGACCTGGTGCAATGAAATTTGTGCACAGGGAGTGGTGGGGGGATGTCTCTCAGCTCAGCCTGCACCCTCTCCAATATGGGAGCCTTTGAGGGATGTCCAACTGCCCGTTTAGGCCCAATCCTACTGAGATTGGGCCTAAATGGGAAGTCAGACATCCCTCTCACAATCCAGGACTGCTGACTCCCAACTGCTCGCCTGCCTGCCTTCCTGATTGCCCCTAACTGCTTCTGCCTGCCAGTCTGATCACCCCCTAACCACTCCCCTGCCATCCTGTTTGCCCCTAACTGTCCTCTCCTGAAGGTCTTGGTCCCCCCAACTGCCCTTCGCTGCTGGTTCAGTTGCCACCAACTTCCCTCCTCTACTGGCCTGGTCCCTCCGAACTGCCCTCCCCTGCAGGCTTGATTGCTCCCAACTGCCCTCCCTTGCAGGCAATCTTGTGGTGACCATCTTGTGTCCACATGGGGGCAGGATCTTTGACCACATGGGGGCAGCCAACTTGTGTGTTGGAATGATGGTCAATCTGCATATTACTCTTTTATTAGGTAGGATAGAGGCCTGCTGCGTGGGTGGGGGTCAGATGGTTTGCACTGAAGTGTGTCCCGAATCAGGGTGGGGTTTCCTTGAGGCATGGGATGGCCTAGGCAAGAGGCCTGTGGTGGTTTGTAGGCCAGCCATGCTCCTCAGCTACCTAAGTGGAGTCCCTGGTATCTAGGATTTATTTATCTTCTACAATTGAAACTTTGTGACCTGGAGCAGAGCCAAGTCTCCTGTTTGCTCCATGGCAGTAGCCATTTCTGTTGGGATTTATCTTTTATAATTGAAATTTTGTAGCCTTAAGCAAAGGCCAAGGAAGACCAGGGCTGTAGAAAGCTTGGCTTCCTCCATCACCGGGGGCAACACTAGCCTACTGCTCTCTCTAGCTCCATTTTTGTTGGAATTTATTTATCTTATATAATTGAAACTTTGTAGCATTGGGTAGAGGCCTGGGCCAGCCAGGGTTTTCAGAAATCTTGGCTTCCTCCATTACCAGGGAAACCCAAGCCCTCCTCCTGCTCTCTCCATGGCCATAGCCATCTTGGTTGGGGTTAATTAGCCTAATTGCTCCTGATTGGCTGGTGGGTGTGGCTGGTGGTGTAGTAACTTGCATATTACTCTTATTAGATAGGACTTTACTTGAAGAAATATGTCAGTACCCATATTTTTCTTCTTTTAACCTCTTACAAACTTTAGCTTTATGTAGGTCATTTTTTACCTTCTTTTTTTTAGGTCTTTTATTATTTAATTTTCTTTAGTTATTAAGGTATTACATATGGGCCTCTTCCCTCATTGCCCCCTTCACTCCCCATGTAATGCCCTTACCCCTCTGGTGTCTGTGTCTATTGGTTAGGTTTATAGGCATGCATGCTATGTATACTAATAAAAGCCTAGGCGGACCTTGTGCGCAATGTCATCACAAGATGGCCACCACAAATATGGCTGCCATAAGATGGCCATGCACACAGTAGAAGCAGAGCCCAGGGGCCGCTTCGAGCAGTGAGTCATGGGAGCCCCACAGCTCCACATGGTGTGAAAGAGGCCAGTCCCAGCATCTCCACCACCTCACACAAAGGAGGCAAGTCCTGGCAGAGGAGGTGGGTTGCAGCAGGGCAGGGCAGTTGTGGGTGATCAGGCTAGCAGGGACGGGCAGTTGGGGGCAATCAGGCTCCAAGGGAGGGAAGTTGGGTGTGATCAGGCCAGCAGGGGAGGGCAGTTGGAGGTGATCAGGCTGGCAGGTGAGCGGTTAGGAGCCTGTGGTCCTGGCAGTCGGACATCCCCTGAGGGGTCCCAGATTGGAGAGGTTGCAGGCTGGGCTGAAAGACACCCACCCCTGTGCACTAATTTCATGCAACATATCACTAATCTATATATATAAAAAGCCAGTGTCCATGATGACCAGGACTACTAAAAGATCAGTCACTATGTGGTGCATTGAGCACGTTGTAGCCTCCCCCCTGCTGGCCTGTCCCTGATAGGACACTCTCATCCCAATCAAGAGCAGGGCCACACAGAGCCTGGACTTTTCCTGGCAGCCCAAAGTGTCTGGGGTTGAGAATTCTGATGGCCCTGCCCAGAGAGTAGAGGTGTCTGACAGACAGGGACAGGGAACACAGGCCTCCAGGAAGTATCTCAGAGTTTTCAAGGAGAGGAGGGTGTCTGCAGTGGGTAGGAGACAAAGCCAACAGACATCCTAGAATCAAGCCCTTCCCACTGGAGGCAGTGGGCCCTCAACCCAGAACCCCAGCCCAAATCAGAACAGCCCAGGAAGCTCTACACAGAGCTGTGCATTGAGAATGAGAGACTTCATGAAATCCTGACTAAGACCATGCTGGGGCTGATGCAACTCAAGGTAGAGCTGGAGCATGCCATGTAGAGGGAGGAGTTCTTTGCAGAGAGGCTGGCCCTTTTACAGCTGGAGAGATTTGAGCACAGGGCCCTGGAGTGCAAGGCCACTGAGCTGGAAGAGGAGCTGAAGGGCCTGTCCAACCTCCAGGCTGACAATCAGTACCTGAAGGATGAGAACACGGCCCTGATCCGCATCATCAGAAAACTGTCCAAGTGACCATAGAGGACTTGCCCCTGTACCCACCTTTATACAGCTGCTTCTGCCACATGAACCCATTTCCCTATGTGAACACGAGTGACAGAACTGCTGGGGAGTCTCTGAGAATCCATAATCTCCCCTCTGGACCTCCAGGCTGGGAGAGGACAGAGCCCCCAGGAGCCAAGGGAACCATCTGGTGCCAGGATGGAGAGGGGAGGCTGAGCCAGGGAGGGGGATCAGGGCTGCAGGCAGGACCAGGAAGAAACCAAGGACCAGGAAGTGCCAGGACCAATAACCAGGATCAGAGTGGCCACCCAGAGGGCCCATCTCATGTGTGCTGCCACCAGTCACCCCTCCCGCCCCTGAGCAGGGATCTGAGACTGTGCCAAGTAGCCCACTGGCCTGCACCAGGTGGGCCTATATATAAGGTCCGTGTGAAATAGGGAGGGACATCTTCTATTTTTTTTGCTTAGGGCTTCCAGACATTGTCTGGGGCAGGGGGAGAAGGAATTTTTGAAACATAGCACAGAC
>PVJN01002268.1:61135-94805 GCA_004026805.1 Lasiurus borealis | reverse complement strand
CCGGTCCCACACCAGATCAGCCCGCCCACTCCAATCAGGAGAAGAGCCCTCCCCCAGGCCACTGGCCCCCAATAAGCACTCCTTACCCCATTGTGGTTGTGGCCAGCTGGCCCACTGCCCACAGCCCCTCCCCATGGCCAGTCCTTCCCCCAATCCCAATCGGGGCCCACAGGCCAATCCCAGCAGCCCCTTCTCCAAGCCAGCCCAGACCTGATCAAGGTGGGCTGGCGAATTCATAGAAAAGTCCAATCAGGGCTGATGGGGGCTGGGCCTGTCAGGAGGAGGAGATGGCAGGAGGTTGGCATGAATTTGTTTACTGGGCCTCTAGTTTTAACATAAAGACATAGGGCCCTGGTGCGATTCCATCCTGCTCCTTGTTCTGCAGTACAGATGCCATTTATCTCCATCTGCCTTCTCTCTCACTTAAGTGCATGCTAACACCCATGGAAGATCCTATGGACATGGACATGAGCCCTCTGAGGCACCAGCATTATCTTTCGGGTTGTGAACTAAAGGTCAACAAAGATTATAACTTTAAGATGGATAATAATAAAAATGAGCACCAATTATCTTTACAGTCAGTTAGTTTAGGGGCTGGAGCAAAGGATGAACTGCACATTGTTGAAGCAGAGGCAATGAATTAGGAAGGTTGTCCAATTAAAGTAACACTGGCAACTTTAAAAATGTCAGTACAGCCAATGATGTCCCTTGGTGGATTTGAAATAACACCACCTGTGGTCTTATGGTTGAAGTGTGGTTCAGGGCCTGTGAATATTAGTAAACAGAACTTAGTAGCTGTGGAGGGAGATGTAGAATCAGAAGATGAAAGCAGGATGTGAAACTCCTAAGTATGTGTGGAAAGGGTTCTACCCCTGGAACTGGTAGCAAGGTTCCACGGAAAAAAAAAGTAAATCTTGATGCTGAAGAAGATGATGAGGATAATGAGAAAGGAGGATGACGATGATGATGATGATGATGATGATGATGATGATGATGATTTTGATGATGAGGAAGCCAATGAAAAAAGCTCCAGTAAAGAAATCCATGAGATAGTGCAGCCAAAAACGCACAAAAATCAAACCAGAATGCAAAAGAATCAAAACCATCAACACCAAGATCAAAAGATCAAGAATCCTTCAAAACAAAAAACAAAACAAAACAAAACAACAACAAAACACAGGAAAAAAAAACCTAAAACATGGGAAGGACCTAGTTCTGTAGAAAACATTAAAGCAAAAATGCAAACAAATATAGAAAAGGGTGGTTCTCTTCTCAAAGTGGAAGCCACGTTCATTAATTATGACTGATGTGGAGGCTATTCAAAATCTCTGACAGTGGAGGAAGTCTCCTTAAGAAAATAGTTTAAACAGTTTGTTAAAATTTTCCATCATATTTCATTTCTGGAACAGTTGATATCTAGCTTTCCTTTTTATAATACCAAGTGAGAACTTTCCCTATCCTGTCTGATAGATAAATGTTGTCCAGGTTCCATTGCCAAGTTATATTGTCCAAAATACCTGCTTAGTTTTTAAAAATGAAACTCCACCCTTTGCTTGGTTTTAAATATGTATGGAATGTTATGATAGGACATAGTAGCAGTAGTGGTCAGATAAATAGAAATGGTGGGGAGATAAAAATATACATGTGAAATGAAACTCAGTATTTAAAGAAATAAAGATGCAGAAAACCATACAAAACAAATGTAAAGCTTAGTGAATTATATGAATAATATCCTTGTAACCACCACCCAGGCTAAAAAAAAAAAAAAAATAGCCACCCCAGAAGTTCTTCCAAATGCCCGATAAAAAATATAGCCCCCTCGCTCCATACAAATATAACTACTATCTTAAATTTTAGAGTAATTATTACTATTATTATGGTTTTAGCACCCAAGGGTGAATCACTAGACACTACAGAATATTCTTGTTTAAATGTTTTAAAAACTTGATTCTTTTTCTTTAATTAAAATTTGTTAATGGTGACACTATTGCAGATATCCCCATTCCATCTCTCCTTGGCCGTCACCACGTTATTCTCCCTGTCCATGGAGTATGCATATATGTTCTTTAGCTAATCTCTTCACCTTCTTTATCCAGCCACCTCCAACCCCTCCCTTCGGGAACTCGCCAGTTTGTTCCATTTTGTTAGTTTATTTTGTTCATTTAATTCCACACATTAGTGAGATCATATGGTATTTGTCTTTCTCTGATTGACTTATTTCACTTATTTTAATCTATAAACTCTCCCTACATCCATTTATAGGTTCTACTATTTATGTGCCAAAGAATTCATGTTGTTTTGCCTGCAGAGTTCTGCATCATCTCTATGTTGCTGACCGCATACTCATAGTACATTTCAACATGTTCCTCTGCATATCCTGGTAGATTCAGGTCATGATCTGTCTCCAGTTTCCTTTTTTTCTTCTTGTTAGTATCCCCGAATTTCAAAATGATCATATCCTGTCATCTTACTTTAATTTATGGACTGGAATGATTTTTTAACTTATTTTAATTTTTTATTTATCTTTCTTGTTGAAAGTAGTACAGATGCCCCCTCTTTTCCCCAATGACTCGCCTTCACCCTATATCCCCCAAGCCTTCACCACACTATTGTCTCTGTCCATGGGCTATACTTTCCTATATAATAAAAGCATAATATGCTAATTAGACCAGATATCCTTTTGGACGACCTTCCAGATGAAGCCGGGCTGTGAGGGCTGAGGCAGAGGTGGCCGCCACAGCGGGTGGGAGTTAAGGCAGAGATAGCTGCCTTGATGGTGGGGGCCATGCCCTTGCACAAATTTCATGCATCAGGCTTCTAGTATGCATATAAATTCCCTGGTTAATCTCTCCCCCTCCACCCCACCCACCTTCCCTCTGGGATTTATCAGTCTGTTCCATGTTTCTAAGCCTCTGGATTTATTTTGTCCATGAGCTTATCATTAGATTCCACATATGAGTGGAATGATTTTTTTATCATTCATATATCATAAAATTAATCATTTTAAAGTTTGGTATTTAGTGATTTTTCAGGATATTCACAAAGCTTTGCAATCATCACCACAGTTTGTTGTTGTTATTGCTCTTTGTGCATTTTCTGAACTAATTCGGCAGTCTTTGTTACGTATTGTCACTGAAGTTACTGCTAGGTTAGCATGTGATCAGTTAATGAGTGGACAAAAATTTCCTTAAATGCCTGGAAGCAGTTAATATCTCAGTGTTTACCAGGAGGCTCTTTGTGTCTATTGGGGAATTCTTTCAACACTCGGTCAAGCAGTTTGCAACTATACTTTAAAATTCATTTCTTCCGTGTGCAAATAATGAATGCCAGTCTGCAGCGATAGTTTAGGATCTTTTCATGTCTTTACTGAGTCTGTACAGCCCCACAAATGAGTGTGTCCTTCTAGATGTTCAGGAATATGTTGGGAGCTTTTCAAAGTCCCTACTGACATCCCATTCCACAAATTTTGTATTAGGAAATCATTTGGCTTATTTTACTATCTCAGTCAGAATAAAAGTTAAATAGTTGTCCTCAAACATTTTCAACAAACACCTTCAGGGAAGAGACTTTTTGCACTGGGTGAGCTGTGTGTCAGATTTTCACTGGACAAGAATGAATTTTTGCTCTCTTGAGGGCAATATTAGCTCTATTATGAATACATGGCTTATCATATTCCAAAATTGTTTTTTTTTCATATAACACAGATAGTAATATCAGCATAACACTACAATTACTGCTGCCACCAATCTATAATAATAAAAGGGTAAGATGCTGATTAGACCAGCCATTTTCCAGATGTCATTCCAGACATCCTTCCTGACGAAGCTGGGCTGGAAGAAAGCCAGACCATGTCCAGGTGCCTGTGGGCAGCTTTAGGGAAGGCAGCCCAGGTCCTGGGTGCCTGCCAGCAGCCAGAGGAGGGAAGCCCGGGTCTCAGGTACTAGAGAGAAGCTGGTGCCGGCAGCCAGAGGAAGGAGGGCCTACTCTTGCATGAATTTTCATGCATTGGGCCTCTAGTATTACTGAATAGTTTAAACATTTTGGATGTACTAATCCTTTCTTCTCCCATTTTTTTTTAATGGTTGTACTATATCTACAATGCTTCATCAGATAGACATTCCATATTCTCTCCCTTTTAACTATCACTTAGATTTAATTCTCAGAGTATCTATATATTTAATGCTTATAACTCATCCTTATGTTGTTATATTTCTAGACATACAGAGAGATCTTTTGGCTATCTAAAGATAATTCATTATTTCCTCAAGATGTGCTTAAATCAATATTATCTTAGTTCCTAGATGTTAATAATTTATCTGTGCCCTCTATATTGTAAAGTCAAGGTTCCTGGATATAAATTTCTTGGCTCACATTTTCTTTCTTGAATATCTTAAAAAGATTACTCAATTCTGTTGTAGCTTAAAACTTTGTTGCTAAAAAGTCAGATTATATCTGATTCAATTTTTTTTTCTGATAAGCCTTGCTTTCTTTATCAAAGATGCCTAAAGAACTATTTTACTTTAAAGCTTGGTGATTTTACTAGAATCTATTCCTAGTATTTGTCATTCTGGGTCAATATTCTTAGGTAAACAGTGAGTGTGTATTTTCTCCCTCCCTCTCTTCTTTCTTTCTTTCATCCTTCCTTCCTTTCTCTCCTCTCCTCTTCTTTCTTTCTCTCTCTCTCTCTCTCTCTCTCTCTCTCTCTCTCTCTCTCTCTCTCTTTCTCTCTCCCTCTCTCCCTCTCTCTTTATTCCTTTCCTCCTTTCATTCTTTATTTTCCTCACCCAAGAATATTTTACCATTGATTTTTAGAGAGAGTGGAAGAGAACTGGAAATACAGAGAGAAACATCCATGTCAGAGAAACACATTGATTGGTTGCCTCCTGCATGAGCCCTGACCAGGGCCCAGACCTGGCGGAAACCTGCAACCAAGGTATGTGCCTTTGACCAGAATCTAACCCGGAACCCTTTGGTCTGCAGGACAATACTCTACCAACTGAGTGAAACTGGCTAGGGCAGTGGTCGGCAAACTGTGGTTCTCGAGCCGTGGTTTGCCTCTCTGTTGACTAATGAGTTTGCCGACCACTAACCTAGACTCTTGATTCCAATAATTACAGGTTGTTGTTCCTTATGATTAAGCCCCTATCCCAGTGGCTGGCAAACTCATTAGTCAACAAAGAGGCAAACCGCAGCTCACAAGCCACATGTGGCTAGTGAGCCACAGTTTGCTGACACCTGGGCTAGGGCATGTATTTTCAGTGTGTGTGTGTGTGTGTGTGTGTGTGTGTGTGTGTGTGTGTGTGTGTGTTCTGTTTCCCTGCTCAGATTCCTTCTTCATGTATGTGGATGTTCCTTTCTTGCTTTCCATACTATTTTCACGAAGGATATTTTATCTTTTTTTTAATTTGCTTAGAGGGTAGATCTTATATTAAGTGTTTTTATCACAAAGTAAAATAAATAAAAAAAGTGATAGGATATTTTTTATAATGTTTACAACTGCTGAGATAAAAATAAAATTAAAATAAATTTTTAAATATTCTCTTTCTCTTAAGGCACTGTTTGTAGTGTTTACTCAACCTTGTATTTAACTTAGTTTATACTTCATTTCTAAAATAATTTTTTCTGCTATTTCTAATTCTTTTGTGAGTTGGGACCCTTATTTATGAGTTTTCCTAAATCTGATTTATATTATTATTTCATATCTTCTATCATATTCTTAATACATTTTAATTTTTATTAATATGTCACATGTATACATATCTTCCCATTCCACCCCACTCCCAGGCATACCCCAACCTTCCAGCATGGTTTGGGTGGATTTCTGAGTTCTCTGTTCTGCTCCTTTGGTCTATATATCTGTTCTTGTGCCAGTACCACACTGTTTTGAGAACAGTTGCTTTGTAATATAGCTTGAAATCTGGTATTGAGATCCCACCTACTTTATTCTTCTTTCTCAGGATTCCTGTGGCTATTCTGGGTCTTTTTGGTTCCAGATGAATCTTTGGAGAGTTATTTCTAGGTCAGTGAAATATGTCATTGGTATTTTAATGGGTAAGGTATTGAATCTATAGATTGCTTTGGGTAGTATGGACATTTTAATGATGCTGATTCTCCCAATCCATGAGCATGGTATGCTCTTCCATCTGTTTGCGTCTTCTCTATCTCTTTTTTCAGTGTCCTGTAATTTTCTGCATATAGGTCTTTTATCTCCTTAGTTAGGTTTATTCCTAGGTATCTTAATTTTTTTGGTGCAATGGTAAATTGGATTGCTGTTTTTGTCTCTCTTTCTGTAATTTCACTATTAGTGTATAGAAATGCCATAAATTTCTTGACATTAATTTTGTATCCTGCTACATTGCCAAATTCATTTATTAAGTCAATTAGATTTGGGATGGAGTACTTTGGGTTTTTTATGTACAGTATCATGTCATCTGCAAATAAGGACATCTTTACTTCTTCTTTTCCAATTTGGATCCCTTTTATTTCTTCTTCTTGTCTAATTGTAATGGCTAATACTTCCAGAACTATGTATAACAGGAGAGGTGAGAGTGGGCATCCCTGTCTTGTTCCTGTTCTTAGGGGAAATGGTTTTAGTTTTTGCCCATTGAGTATGATGTTAGCTGTGGGTTTATCATATATGCCTTTTATGATGTTGAGGGTATGTTCCTTCTATTCCCACCTTGCTGAGACTTTTTATCAAGAAAGCATGTTGGAGTTTTTCAAATGCTTTTTCTGCATCAATTGATATGACTATGTTATTTTTATTTCTCAATTTGTTTATGTGATGTATCAAGTTTATTGATTTGCAGATATTTTACCATACTTGCATTCCTGGGATAAATCCTACTTGGTCATGGTGTATGATCTTTCTGATGTACTGCTAGATCCGATTTGCTAGAGCAAATATATGGATGATGTTTTCTTATCCAATCGGTCACCCTATGTCTTTTGATTGAAGCACTTAATTTATTATATTGGGGAAGTTTTGTCTCATTATTTCTTCAAACAGGTTTTCTATTCCTTGCTCAGTTTCCACTCTTTCTGGAACCCCAATTATGTGGATGTTGTTTTCTTTCATGTTATTCCAAAGTTCCCTTAGGCTTTCCTCTTGCTTTTTAATTTTTTTTTTCTAGAAGCTGCTGTACTTGGGTATTTTTTCCTCCCTTGTTTTCTAGCTCAATGATGCAATCCTCTGCTCCTTCTAATCTACTTTTGATGCTTTCTATTGAGTTCTTTATAGCAATGATGTTATTTTTCATTTCTTCTTAATTATTCTGCATTTTTTCTTATTCTTCTTCATTTCCTCTTGGCTCTTACTCACATTGTCAATTTTGTCTTCCATTCTTTTCATCCACCTTATGATCATTTCTCTGAACTCTTTCTCTGGCCAATTTATTTCTGCTTCTATTTCATTTACTTCCTTTTCTGATGATACCTGCCTTTGTGTCATATGTGGGCTGTTTCTTCATCTGCCCATGGTCTTTCTTCTCCAGCTGTCTGGTTATGTAGTTCTATTTCCTATGTTGATTCAAAGGCACAAACTACAACACGACCAGGTACAACACACAAGGCACTGAACAGAAATGTATTTAAGATGTTAATAACCACAAATAAGGTGACCACCAATGAAAGACAAATTAGGGGTTAGTAGAGAAAGAAGAAGAGGAAAATGAGGAAAAAAGAAAAGAAAGAAGTGCCAAAATCAAATTGCAAGAAGGGAGAAAAAGAAAAAATAAATAAATAAAAAAGGAGAAGAAGAAAATAGAAAGAGAAAAAAAGTCAAAGAGAAAAGAAAGAGGATAAGAGAGAAAAGGGGAACAAAATATAGATGTGAGGAGAAAACTCAAATAGAATAGCCACTAATCCCAACAAATGCTGGCAAAAATTACCTGGAGATTAATACAAACTACAAACAACAAGAAATATCAAGGGAGGCAAGGGAAAAGAGAGGTAAAAAAAAAAACACAAAGCAAAAGAAAAGCAAAATCAAACAAGTAGAAAAAGCTAAAACAATATCACAAAAAAAGTACAAAAAATCAATATAATCACAGTTCAGGCAAACAGCAACTAAAAGACATATAGAAAAACAACTTTTTGGATATTGAAGACAAAAAGATAGAGGTTTGTATGGACTTGGAGTAGGGGATTTGAAATTAAATATATAAGTGGGGTGAAATTTTAACCAGGTAAAGAGAAAGAATAGGGAGATTCTAAAGTTGGAAAAAGGAAAGAGAAACAAGACCACAAAATGGGGAAATTTAGGAGGAGAGTGTTGGCATAAAGATAGAGTTGAGATAGAGTAAAATGATGTTAAAGGAAAGATGAAAATAGAACGTAGAACTTTAAATCCAAAGTAAAATAAAGAGAAAAAAATGACACTTGTTTCTTTTTTCCAAAAAGGTAAAATAGTAGTAGTAATAATACTAGTTGAAAACAAAAATGTAATAATTAAAAAGGTAAAATCAATTGAGGAGAAAAGAATAAAATAGTTTTTAATTAAAATATGCAAAAATAAAAATAATAAAATAATAAAAAATTTAAAAAATTAAAAAATAAAATAAATAGAATGGGCAGTAGTGGAGGTCATTCACTTCCACTACTATTCTGCTTGGCACTTTTTGGGGGATAATTTTGCTTGTGACTCTGTGAGCTTCTTGGATTTGTGTGGGTTTTATCTTTCTTATATCAGAGAAGATTTCTGTCATTAATTCTTCAAACAGGTTTTCTATTCCTTGATCAATTTCCATTCTTTCTGAAACCCCAATTATGTGGATGTTGTTTTGTTTTGTGTTATCTCAAAGTTCCCTTAGGCTCTTCTCTTGCTTTGTAATTTTTTTTTTCTAGAAGCTGCTGTACTTGGGTATTTTTTCCTCCCTTGTCTTCTAGCTCACTGATGCAATCCTCTGCTTTTTCTAGTCTACTTGTGATGCTTTCTATTGAGTTCTTTACAGAAGCGATGTCGTTTTCCATTTCTTCTTGATTATTCTTTATTTTCTCTTAGTTCTTCATTTCCTCTTGGCTCTTACTCATAGTGTCGATTTTGTCTTCCATTCTTTTCAGCCACTTTATGACCATTTTTCTGAACTCTTTCTCTGGCCAATTTATTTCTGCTTCTATTTCGTTTACTTCCTTTTCTGGCGATGCCTGCTTTTCTTTCATCTGTGGGCTGTTTCTTCATCTGCCCATGGTCTTTCTTCTCCAGGTGACTGGTTATGTAGTTCTCTTTCCTACATTGAATTAAAGGCACAAAATACAACACAACCAGGTACAACCCACAAGGCACTGAACAGAAATGTATTCACAATGTTAATAACCACAAATAAGGTGACCACCAATGAAAGACAAATTACGTGTAAGTAGAGAAAGAAGTAGAGACAAATGAGGAAAAAAGAAAAGAAGAAAGTGCCAAAATATAATTGGAAGAATAAAAAAAGAGGGGAAAAAAGAAGAAGAAAAGAGAAAGAAAAAAAAGTAATAAAGGAAAGTAAGAGAATAAGAAAGAAGAAGGGAACAAATTATATATGTGAGGAGAAAACTCCAATAGAACAGCCACTGATCCCCAAAAATGCCAGCAACACGCACCTGGAGATAAATACAAACTACAAATAGCAACTAATATCAAGGGTGGGGAGGGAAAACAGAGGTAAAAAACAAACAAAAACAAAGCAAACAAAAAGCAAAGTAAAACAAGTAGAATAAGCAAAAACAATCTCATGAAAATGTATAAAAAATCAAAATCATCACTGTTCAAGCAAACAACAACAAAAGAATATAAAGAAAAACATTTTTTTTCGATAGTGAAAACAGAGAAGAGAGAGGTTTGTATGGACTTGCAGTAGGGGACTGTAAATTAGATATATAAATGGGGTGAAATTTTAACCAGGTAAAGAGAAAGAATAGGGAGAATCTAAAGTTGAAAAGGGGAAAGAGAAACAAGACAACAAAATGGGGAAAGTTAGGAAGAGAGTTTTGGCATAAAGGTAGAGTTGAGATAGAGTAAAATGATTCTAAAGGAAAGATGAAAATAGAATGTAGAACTTTAATCCCAAAGTAAAATAAAGAGAAAACAAAATGACACTTGTTTGGTTTTTTTCAAAAAGATAAAATAGTAGTAGTAATAATACTAGTTGAAAATAAAAATGTAATAATTAAAATGGTAAAATCAATTGAGGAAAAAAGAAAAAAAATAGTTTTTTAAGTAAAATAATCAAAAAAATAAAAACTAAAAAATAATTAAAAATAAAGAATACAATGGGCAGTAGTGGAGGTCATTCACTTCCTCTATTGTTCTGTTTGGCACTCCTGTTTCCCAGTCAGGATGGTATTGTAGTTCCCTGCGTTCCACCGCTGAGGTGTGTCTTAACCTCTTTATTCTTTTGTGATTATGCTAGAGTCAATTTGTGAGTCATCCACTGGGTGGCAGTGTTTCGGAATTGATGTCTGAGACTAAGCACAGGACCTCTCTAACCTGTGCTTAGATCCTGCTTACTCTGTGGTACTCAATACTGGTTTGTGGGGGTGGGTTTCCCCAGGGCTGATTATCTGATTGTTATTCTGCGCTCTGATCCCCAGATTCCAGAAAAACAACTTTCTCCTGCAGTCTCTCAGGATGTCTCCAATTGCGTGATCCTATGTATTGGGCTTAGCAACCAGAAGTCAGGGTCTGAAAAGGAAAGAGTGCAATCTGTGCACTCCCCCTTACCCGCTCCTGTTCAAGCAGCTGGTACACTTTAATAACTCCCAGGCTGTCCTTCTGCATCAGATCAAAATGGGTTGCTTTCTAGAGCTCCCCTCTGTTAACAGCTCTGAGGGCCCCCTTCCACATTCAGGGATAGTGCCCTGCTCCACATCCACGGATTTCTCTAGGTGAAGCTTTCCCCAAGTCTAGTTCCCACAGTGTATGTGTCTCTGTTCTGTGGGACTGGAGACCTCACCTTATCCCAGGAGAAATCTGACCTTTCCGTGTGGCGTGTGGAGCTCCTCTGAATCAGAGTGTTTGCGCCAATTGGGGAGCAGTGTTCTGGGTCCCCCAGCTGTTCGGTGGGTGCCGCAGCTACCTTTTCCAGCTTCTGTAAACATCCACTTTCCCCTGCAAGATGGCAAGGTCTCCACGTTCATGCTGGTGGCTCCGGGAGTCAAAAACCCCATGGCAGTGGGGCTGCCTGCTCAGGGGAACCCTGTCCAGCAGTCCCCCATCTTCTCCTGGAGGATAACTGTCCCTTAGCTTGCCAACAAACACTCCCAGTGCAACCTTCAGCTCTTCTGTCTGCTCAGCGACAAGGCTGTGGACACATCCATCTATTCTGCAGCCCCACGGCCCTTTTTTTTTTTTCTGCATGACAATTTTTATCTGTCTTTAAGGTATGTCTTCTGATGTGTTTTCAGGGTATAAAGAATGTTTTTTGCTCCTTATTATCTTTTCCTATAGTAACTTTAAATGAGATTTTGCCTTGATACATTCCTGTAGCTCATTTTAATGTGAATTTAGTTTGACTCAACTTTTAAAAAGAGGCATAAAATAAATAGATTTTCTAACTTCAGAGGGCCCTCTCTTTTGTTGTTTTTGTATAATATCGATCAATATGGCTGTTCTCTTTCTGAGATTTGTTATATCTGTTTCCCTCCTCAATTTTTATTGAATGCTCTATTTCCCTCATTTCTATTGTTCCTAACATGCTCTACTGCCAAGAGTCTCTCCTCAGTATGAAGCTCCATCATGATAAGCAAGTCCTCGTGGGTCAGTTTTAAAATATTATATAAACAAACAGCTCTAGTCCCTTCAGATCTTCTTAGCACTGTCTCTTATAAGTTTTTATTTAATTTAAATTTTTTTATTTAATATTTTGTATATAGTTTTTCATGTATCTCAATAATCATATTTGTCATCTTCATTGCTTGCAATCAATACCATTAAAGTACCATAATTTTATAACTATTTCTCTGTTAGTGGCTGTTTGGGGATATATCCAGTTTTCTAAGATAATAAATAACATGTAATAGTTTCCTTGTGAATTATATCCTTAAGACAAATACCCTGAAGTGAGACTATTTTGTAAAAAGGCATGCATATTTCTATGTCTTTTGCTAAAAACTACAAGACTGTTCATCAAATTGACTGAGATAATTTGTCATGCTGCTAGGAATGTATAAATGTTTCAATTTCCTCAAAGTCTCATAATGTTCCTTTACTGTTGCTAATTTTAGAAGTATAGTATAGTGTAGCATTCATCATTGTTTTAATTTGTACTTCTTTTATTGTTGGCAAGATGGCACACTATTTTCTATGTTAATTTACTAATGGTGTTTCTTCTTATGTAATGATTCTTAATATTTTTTACCACTGTCCATAGTGAACTTAATGTAAATTTAAAAAAACAACATTCAATATATTTTGGAAATGTCATTATATGTAGTAAATATAAATGTGTATTTTGTCACTTAACTTTTATCTTAGTTTTACTGTGTTTTATTTGTATTAACATTTTGTGCAATCACACTGCCCATCTTTTCCTTTGTAATTTATTTCCTCCTTTAATCAAACATTATCTCTCTCAGTACCTGAGTAAGTGCTGTATTTTCTCCTTTTATTCTTCAATATTTTTTTCTAAATACTTGACACTTTAATTTCTGTTATTGATTGTGATATCAATAACAGAACCTATATGAGATGAAGGTTTGTTAATTTTCCCCATGATAATGCCATTATCTAAATAGCATTTATAAAAATGAACCCCTTCCCTGTTGTTTTGTTAAATTTGGTTGAATGGGTTTTGAACTCATATATGTTGATTAAAGCCTTTATTCATATTGGCTAGAAGGTACCTAATTTTATTCAAACAGTCCGTGTTTACAATGCTGCTGTTTGAGAAACAAAATCAATGCTGCAGCATCATATCATCAAATGTTACAATGAAAAGTCCTCAGACGTAGCCTTTATCCTTTCCTTCCTTTCCTTCTCTTCCTTCTATAGAGAGAATGGCATTTACTCCTTATTTCCATTTCCACTAAAGACATCCGAGTTGCCAGCTGAAGAAAAATATCCGGTTCTTTTATGCTTTATGGATGGAGAATGTGGAGAACCAATTTATGTACCCAAAAGCCTTTTCTAGAAATCTCCTTCCCTTGTGCTTTCATTACTCTCCAGCATCTAATTCTTCTCTGACAGAAGTAAAGAAATGGTACTGGCTGAAAGGGAGAATGATTGGGATATCTGGACTGACCACCACATGTACACATTCCTCATATTAGACAGTAGATGTGTTTCCAGAATATGAATTGAGTCACTGTAAATTTAGCTGTATTTTCCCAATGAGTGGAGTTATAATGTATGCTTTCCCTGTGGCATTGTTGACAAGTAATTTTGTGAACCAAAACTTTGGTAAAGCAAACATATTAAGCATGCTTCAGAATCACCTGTGATTTTTTTTTAATTTTTTAGGCTACTTATGCCTCTCTCTGAGAATCTATATGCCTTACTGCCAGAATTTTTAGAGTAAAAATGGAGTGGAAAATGTGGGAATATGTGTACTTTGACAAAGCCCCACAGGATAATCTTATACCTATCTCCTACACACACACACACACACACACACACAATCTCTAAAGCAAGGTACACTGATTATGTTCTGTGAGTTCATATATTTTCCTTCATTGGGTTTTCTTAAATGGGAACTCATTTGTGGAGTATACAACCAGACAGCTGCTATTATATGCTAAAGAATGTAGACAGATACAAAGAGAGTCATCAATAATTTTTAAATTAAATTGAGTCTTCAAAAATATATTTCCAAAAGAAAGGTTTTGTGCATTTGGCAATCTGTGCTTTGTCATTTAACTAAGCTGGCACACTTTTGACTTTAGGTGGTAATAAAATGAATAAAACAAACACTGCTTCACAGCCCAAGTGTCCATCAGTAGATGAATGGATAAAAAAACTGTGGTACATTTACACCATGCAGTACTACTTAGCCATAAGATAAAAGGAAACCTTACCCTTTGCAACAGCATAGATAGATCTGGAGAGCATTCGGATAAGCATAATAAACCAGAGAAAGAGAGGTACCATATGATTTCACTTATATGTGGAATCTAATGAACAAAATAAACTAACAAAATAGGAACAGATTCATAGACACAGAGAACAGACTGATAGCTATCAGAGGGGAGGGGAGCTGTGGAGCTGGGCAAAAAATGGTGGAGGGTTTAAGCAAAAAACAACCCTCATAGACACAAACAACAGTATAGTGATTACCAGAGGGAAAGAGGGAAGGGAGATGGGAGAGGTTAAAGAGGATAAAAGAAAGATAAACTTAACTTGGTGTGGTGAACACACAATACAATATTCAGATAATGTGCTATAGAATTTTACACCTGAAACCTATATAATTTTATTACCAATGTCACCACAATAAATTCAAAAAAGAAAAATAGAAAAAAACTGCTTCAGAAGCAACTTTTAAGCTCCAGATATTCAGTCTAGGATTCATGAGACATAATTTCCTACTAGGCATTGGACCTGCAATGAAGGCAAACAGCAGTTACGTGAACAAAATAGCATCTCTTAAGGATTAAATATGCAGAGATACTTAAGACAGGGGAATATATAATTCCAGAGATCCTACCATAAGTCAGACACTATTCTAGAGGTTTTTAAAATATTCTCCCTAAATTTTATATTAACTTGGGGAAGTATGGAATCTGTCAATACATTATGAAATTGAGGATTGGAGCAGTTTAGAAGCTAAGTTCATATAAATAGTTGGTGGTGAAGACCTGGGATCCAGGTCTTTCTGACTCATGGCCCCTGTTTTTACCCATTAAATTTCCATGTGGAAAAAGCAATTTAGTAACATTATCAGCTAAATAGATGGCAGATAATTAGCAGCAAATGTCACCAGGATTGGTTGTATGGATGGTGATGTTCAGGCTTCCTACTGCCTTCTATTTACCAGTGACAGTGGGATGTGGTGTCACTGGCAGGCTAAGAATTAAGGGTAACAAAGCAGAAAGTAATCGCAATCCATGGTGTAGTTTTTCATATGTGTATAATGAACTGAAGAACAAGAAGGCCACTGGCAACCAGTGCTGAATTTGTGAAAGCCTTTCTCATGAGAGAAAGGAATAAAGAAAATTTAAGTAAATCAGCCTTCTAGGACATATTCCTAGAAAAATATAACCTTCTAAAACTCAATCAGGAAGAATTTAAACATCTCAATGGGCTATGGAAGAAATTGAAGCAGTCATCAAAAAGCTTCCATCAAACAAAAGCCCCGGACCAGATGGCTATACAGGAGAGTTTTTTTTGTTGTTCTATTTTTGTGGGTTTTTTAAATATATTTTTATTGATTTTTTTTTTTACAGAGAGAAAGGGAGAGGGACAGAGAGTTAGAAACATCGATGAGAGAGAGACATCTATCAGCTGCCTCTTGCACGCCTCCCACTGGGATTATGCCTACAACCAAGGTACATGCCCTTGACTGGAATCAAACCTGGGACCCTTCAGTCCGCAGACTGATGCTCTATCTACTGAGCCAAACCGGTTTTGGCTATACAGGAGAGTTTTAGCAAACATTCAAGGAAGAATTAAAACCTATTCTCCTCAGACTATTCAAAACAATTCAAGAAGGAAAACTTCCAAACACCTTCTATGAAGCCAGCATCACCCTAATACCAAAACCAGAAAAACACAACAGAAAGAGAATTATAGGCCAATGTCCTTCATGAACATAGATGCCAAAATCCTCAAAAAAAATTCCAGCAAATTAGATCCAGGAGTATATCAGAAAGATCATATTCCATGACCAAGTAGGATTTATCCCAGGGATGCAATATCCACAAATCAATAAACGTGATACATCACATAAACAAATTGAGAGATAAAAATCACAGTCATATCAATTGATGCAGAAAAAGCATTGGACAAAATCCAACACCCTTTCTTGATAAAAACTCTCAGCTAGATGGGAATAGAAGGATCATACCGCAACATAATAAAAGCCATATATGATAAACCAAGAACTAACATCATACTCAATGGGCAAAAACTAAAACCATTTACCCTAAGAACAGGAACAAGACAGGGATTCCCACTCTCACCACTCCTACTCAACAGAATACTGGAAGTATTAGCCATTGCAATTAGACAATAAGAAGAAATAAAAGGCACCCAAATTGGAAAAGAAGAAGTAAAGCTGTCCTTATTTGCAGGTGACATGATATTTTATTTAAAAAACCCAAAAGACTCCATCAAAATAATAACCGACTTAATAAATGAATTGAGCAATGTAGTAGGATACACAGTTTACACCAAGAAATCTATGGTGTTTCTATACATTAATAGTGAACTTCCAGAAAGAGAGACTAAAAAAGAAATCCCATTTACCATCGCACCAAAAGAAATTAAGATATCTAATAATAAGCTTAACTAAGGAGATACAAGACCTATACATGGAAAACCACAGGACACTGAATAAAGAGATAGAGGAAGACGTAAACAGATGGAAGAACATACTATGTTTATGGATTGAAAGAATCAACATCATTAAAATATCAACACTACCCAAGCAATATATAGATTCAATGCACTCCCCCATTAAAATACCAGTGGCATATTTCATATTTCACAGACATAGAAAGAACTCTCCAAAGATTCATCACAAATAAAAAAAGATCCTGTATAGCCACAGAAATCCTGAGAAAGAAGAATAAAGTAACGGGATCTCAATGCCAGATTCCAAACTCTATTAGAAAGCCACTGTTCTCAAAACAGCTTGGTACTGGCACCAGAACAGACATATAGACCAATGGAAAGAATAGAGAACCCAGATATTGACCCAACCCACTATGCTCAATTAATATTTGACCAAGGAGTCATCAACATAAAATGGAGTCAAGACAGAATCTTCCATAAATGGTGTTGGGAAAATTGGATAGATGCATGAAGAAAAATGAAATAGACCACCAACTTGTACCAAACACAAAAATAAACTCAAAATGAATACAGGACCAAAACATTAGATGGGAAACCATAAAAATACTAGAGAAATCAACAGGCAGCAAAATCTCAGAATATGCTGAAGGAACTTCTTCACTGATACTGTTCCTAGGGCAATAGAAGCTAAAGAGAAAATAAACAATTGGGACTACATCAAAATAAACAGCTTTTTCACAGCAACAGAAACAATCAACAAAACAACAAGAAAGCCCACTGCATGGGAGAGTATATTTTCAAATGTTATTACTGATAAAGGACTAATCCCCAACATCTACAGGCAACTTATACAACTTAATAAAAGGAAGATAAATGATACAATTAAAAAAAATGGGCAACGGACCTAAGTAGAATATTTTAGAAATAAGACAGAAGGAAGGCCAAGAGACACATTAAAACATGCTCAAAGTTACTAATTATCTGAGAGATACAAATCAAAATGACAATGTGATACCATCTCACACCTGTCAGAATGGCTATCATCAACAAATCAACAAATGGCAAGTGTTGTTGAGAATGTGGAGAAAAATGAAACCGCATGCACTGCTGGTGGGAATGCAGACTGGTACAGCCACTGTGGAGAACAGTATGAAGTTTCCTCAAAAAACTAAAAATAGAACTCCCATTTGACCCAGTAATCCCACTCGTAGGAGTATATCCTAAGAAACTGGAAACATCAATCAAAAAGGATATATGCACCCCTATGTTCACAGCAAAACAATTTATAATATCTAAGATTTGGAAACAGCCTAGGTGCCCATTATCAGATGAGTGGATCAGAAAACTGTGGTACATCTACACAATGGGATACTATGCTGCCATAAAATAGAAGGAATTCTTACCATTTGCAGCAACCTGGATGAAACTGGAGAGCATTATGCTAAGTTAAATAAGCCAGTCAATGAAAGAAAAATACCACATGATCTCACTCTTTATGGATAATAAAGAACATAATAAACTGATGAACAAAAAGATAGATACAGAAGCAGTAAAGCATCAAACAGTCTTTCAAATTACAGCGGTAAGTTTAGGGAGAGGTGATGTAGATAAGTGTTCAACCAAAGGACTTGTATGCATTTATATAAGCATAACCAATGGATGCAAGATATTGGCGGGTGAAGGCATGTATGGGAGAGGGGGCGTGTAATGGGAAGATATGTACACAAATAAAGGAAGAAAAAAGTATGAAAGAATGGAAGGAAGGAAGGAAGGAAGGAAGGAAGGAAGGAAGGAAGGAAGGAAGGAAGGAAGGAAGGGAGGGAGGAAGGAAGGAAGGAAGGAAGGAAGGAAGGAAGGAAGGAAGGAAGGAAGGAAGGAAAGAAGGAAGGAAGGGAGAGAGAATATAGGCATCCATCTGTGTAAGCACAAATGAGGCAACATGTAAACAGTTGATGGATCTGGAAAAGAATACATGTAAACTACTTACAATATTGTAAGTAATTTCTTACAATATTGTTGCAATGTTTTAGGGTTTTAGTTTTATAAAAAATAAAAGTTTTAATGAAAAAAACTGATGCAACTGCTCAACCCAATACATTGGAGAAGAGCTTCTCTGGGAGACGTAAAGCACTAATATGAACATGAGTTATCATTTGACAGTTATATGTTCACTACAAATCAATGGATTGATTTTCAAATTCACAGTCTGAATTTTGGTGCCATAAATAAGCTTTCCTAGAGCTAAATTATTAAAGAATGAGCTGCTCAGAGAGATTTTGGGTCTCATTTTCTATTCAAATATTTCCCAAACACATTCTCTATGCAATAATCCTATACTACGTTGGCTCTGAAGCCAAGTAATTCACCTAGGAAGCAGAGCCTATGGTGCTTCCTATAATACATCCTACCACTCTCAACCATCTTTATAGAATCCAGTTCTTCACTCAGTTTGTTTGGCAAAAGACAAAGTGATATCTTGTCATGTTGGTTTCTCACTTCTTCAAGTGGTGGCAAAAACAGAATCTCCCAATTGACACTTTTACAGTACAAATTGCTAAAATGTTTTTCCCACATGCTCTGTATTCCAATACATTGCTGCAAATTTGTTGATACACTGAGTGATTTCTCCTTTACCACTTACAAGCCATGGAATTCTTTTTTGAGGTCTCAAAACCCCAGAGGAATGTCACTCTATAAAGCCTGAATTCCTTCCTTATGAACTAATAATTATTAGACAGAGCCCCTGCCATGGCAGATTTTAATTATTGAAAAGTTTGTGTGTGAGGTTCCTTACCCATCTATACTATCTATGTCCTCAATACCTAGCCTGCCAAATAGCACATTACCAGAGCTTAATAATTATTGGCTAAAAATAAGTAGAAGCATTATTAAGCAGGTGTTTGAGGTAATTTAAAATTGCAAGAATTTTTCAATACTTCTTTTCCCATGATCCTTCTTTCTATTCCCAAACCCAGTAAGTCACCTCTGCAAAATTTGCCCTAATGATAGCAGTTACTTCAACCACATCTCTTTTGTTTCTTTTTGGGAGGTCTAGGTCGATCTTCAGTGTCTGGCTGAGACCACATAACAGATCCAGACTGCAAGCTGAGCCTTTATTTTATAGTCAGAAATAAACGAGGTAATTTACAATGTTCTTATAAGTTTCACTTGTTTGGGCAGCACTTGCTGCACCTCCCACATCCCATTAGCTACCCAAGGAAGATCGAGGGAGCTCACAAAGTCAAGCTTAATTATGCTAGTGCAAATCTTCAAAGTACCATTTAAATTTATTATTTTGTTCCCCTTAGCCACATCTCTGAAAATATTCCTTTGGAAACATCATTCTCATGCTCAGTATTTTCCTTCAAGTACAATTGCTTAAAAAAACGACAACTTAGGAATAAATTTAATGAACGTAAAAGATCTGTACTCAAAAATTATAAGAAACTGAAGAAACAAATTGAAGAAGATACAAAAAAGTAGAAGCATATACTGTGTTTGTGGATAGGAAGAAATAACATTAAAATGTCCATACTACCCAAAACAGTCTATAAGTTCAATGTGATTCCTATCAAAGAACTAGAGCAATATTCAGAAATTAAATGGAACCCCAAAAGATTCCTTATAGCCACAGCAATTGTAAGAAATAATAATTACAAGATGGGAGGAATTATGATACCAGATATCAAACTATACTACAAGGCCATAGTGAAAAAAAAGCAGGACACTGGCATAAAAACAAACATATAGATCAATGGAACAGAATGGAGAGCCCAAAAATAAACCCACACTTCCACACTTTTATATTCATATAATATTTGACAAAGGAGGCAAAAACATGCAATGAGATAAAGATATTTCATTCAGCTCAGCTGATATGGCTCAGTGGTTGAGCATCAACTATGAACCAGGAGGTCACAGTTTGATTCTAGGTCAGGGTATATGCCTGGGTTGTTAGGTGCAGGAGACAGCCAATCAATTATTCTCTCTCATCATTGGTGTTTCTATCTCTCTCTCCCTCTCCCTTCTTTTATAAAATCAGTAAAATTGTATTTTATAAAGATATTCTAATCAATAAATTGTGTAGGAAAAACTGGAAAGATAAATGCAAAAACTGAAAATAAACCACCTTCTTACACCTACACAAGAATAAACTCAAAATAGATTAGTGAATTAAATGATAGACTTGGAACTATAAAAATCCTAGAAGAAAACATAAACAGTAAAATCTCAGACATTTCTTATAGTAATATTTTTTCTGATATATAATCTCAGCAAGGTAAACAAAAGAAAAAATAAACAAATGGGACTGCATCAAATTAAAATATGTTTACACAGCAAAGGAAACTATCAACAAAATGAAAAGACAACGCAGTGAAGGGAAAACATATTCTCCAATACATATGATAAGGGCTTAATAATAAAATTTTATAAGGAACTTATAAAACTCAACCCACAAAAAAGCAGCCAACAAACAATCCAATAAAGAAATGGGCAAAAGACCAGCATAGACACTTCTCCAAAGAGGACATACAGTGATGGTCAAGAAACATATGAAAGGATGCTCAAATTCACTAATCATCAGAGAGATGCAAATTAAAACCACAGTGAGCTATCACCTCACACATGACAGAATGGCTACTATCAACAAATCAACTAACAAGTGTTGAGGAGCATGTGAAGAAAAGAGAACCCTCATGCACTTGCTGGGAATGCAGATTGGTGCAGCCACTGTGGAAACCAGAATGGAGTTTCCTCAAAAAATTTAAAAAATGGAACTGCCTTACGACCCAGTGGAAGAGATTAACCAAATAATTTGTATATTTATATACATAACCCAGGGACACAGACAATAAGGTGGTGAAGACCTGAGTCAGTGGGTGGGGGCAGTTTAGTAGGGGTCAATTGGGGGAAAAGAGGACATTTGTAATACTTTTAACAATAATGATTTTTAAAAAATAGAGATTTTTTTTAGGGACCAATATTTCTTATGCCAAAGAAAGTTTTACCTAGCATTTTGTGTTTTCTTCATCTCTATTTCATTTTATTTCTCTTTTGTTAAATTCAGGAAAATCTCATCTATTTTATTATGAAAATAATAGTATGTTTTTATGTTACATTATTATTTTATATTTGTTTTTATCTGCATACTCAAATATCTATTCATCCCTCTACCTTTATAGAGAGCTACTGAGCCCTGGCTGGTGTGGTTCACTATGCCAGAGTGTCATCCCATATATGGAAAGCTTGTGGGTTTGATTCCTGGCCAAGGCACATAACTAGATTGTGGGCTCAATCCCTGGTCGGGGTGCCTATGGGAGGAGGCAACTGATCGATGTTTCTCACATTAATGTTTCTCTTTCTTTCTCTCTCTCTTTCCCTCTCTCTAAAATCAATAAACATGTCCTCAAATATCCTCGGGTGAAAATTTCAAAAAATAAGATATATATATCAAGCAATATATATATATATATATATATATATATATATATATATATATATATATATATATATTTGTACTTTTATGTATTGCTTGAATTTTTATAGCTAGCCTGAATAAAAATATTCATTCCTATTAACATTAATGGCTCACTCTATGATAAAGAAGAAAGGGAGATAGTGTGCTGGCCAAATATTTATTTTGACCCTCAAATTAGGCTTTAAATGTAAATTCCCCATGTCAGAACTCTTTTACAGGGTATTCACTTAGGGCAACTTCAAATTAATTAAAGTTACTAAACATGTGCTGCCTGCATTGTTTTAATATGTAATTCTTTTTCTTTTTGCTTGTGGTGAAGCAAACCCTGGCCAGACAGAACACAGACAGAAGACATAAATTATCCCGTGAATTAAAGGTGCAACCAAGGCTTTTATTATCTGTAGCAGTTTATAAGTTGTTCAGAGACTGAAAGCAAAAGGACCCTGGTGGCAATAGCTCTGTGATGCTCTATTGCAGACTGCTGGAGACCATTGTAACTGTGTGGCCTTCTACCATTCAACATACGATGCCCGAGCACATATAATTATATATAACCCAAAGCAGAGCCTGAGAAAAACAACATCTATTTAGAGGCATGAGGAATAACATAATTCTGATGTTCTAGGCGCAGTGATACAGGATGATTTTTATTTATAGACTTATTAATCTGTAGATTAATAACTAACCCACTGAAGATATAACTAATAATGATGTGTACTCTATAGAAATATTCATGGGACTGGGAGTTAACTTCATCCCCTTGAAAACCAGGCAAGTCTTGCTTTAGGGGATGGAATCTCTCTTCAGAAAGGACCTTTCCCAACAAAAAGGTTACTAAAATAATAGAGTTAATGTCCACCCTTTACCCAGCACCCCTAACATTAACATCTTATATAACCATAGAACAATCATCAAACTCGGGAAATTAACATTAATGCAATACTATTAACTACATGCCTTATTCAAGTTTCACCAGTATTTCCACTAATGTCCTTTTTCTGTTCCAGGATCCCACCTTACATTCAGTTGTTATTTTTCTTTAGTACTCTCCTATCTACATTTCCTCAGTTTTAATTTATCTTTCATGATCCAGATACATTCAAAGAGCACTGAGCAGTTATTTTGAAGATTAAGCCACAATATGGGCTTGTCGTTTCCTCATAGCTAGATTGAGGTTATGTGCTAGCATGGATTCCACAAAAGTTATGTTGTGTGCTCTTCCCAGAACATCATAACAGGAGGCACATCATGCCCATGTGTGTTAGTACCATTACTATTATCCCTTATTACTTGGTGTAGGTTGTATATAATTGTTTTCTATACTGTAAAGTTAATATTTTCCTTTTGCAATTGGTAAACATCTTTGACATATTATGAAATATGACAATATCATGGTTCTCAAACTTTCACTTACTGATTTTTAAAAAAATCTATGAGTGGGCCTTACTATAAATAATTATCATTGTAATGTTTGTCTAGTGATGATTTTATATTTTGCCATTTCTCTATGTATATTAATTGGAATCCTTCTATAAGGAAGTGCTGCCCATTCTCTTCTGCCATAGACTATTTGTGAGTCTCCTAAATTCATAGGATGAAACCCTTACCTCCAATGTGATGGTATTAGGAGGTGGGGCCTTTGAGAGGTAATTAATTATATGAGGTCATGAGGAATTAAGGCCTGTGGAAGAGTCAAGAGAGAGTGTACTACTCTCTTTCTGCAATGTGAGGATACAAGAAGTCTGCAGTCTTCAATCTGGAAGAGGGTCCTCACCAGAACTTGACCATGCAGGTACCCTTACCTTAGATTTCCAATATCTAGAACTGTAGAAATAAATATATGTTGCTTATAAGCCACCAAGTTTATGGTACTTTGTTATAGCAGCCCAAACAGACTAAGAAATCTTCCATTTATTTATTCATTATATCATTTATTTATATCAGTATGGACAAATATATTTACTAGTACATTTTTTTAAAGATTCTAATGTCTTTTGTTTAGTTCATTTAACCCATTTACCTTTAATGATATTATTGACAAGTTCATGTTTGTTGTCATGTTTTTTGTTAGTGTTTGTTTTTTCTTGCCTTTCTCTTTCTTCTTTTTACAGCAGTTCCTTTAGCATTTCTTGCATTGTTGGCTTAGTAGTGATAAACTCTCTTAGCCCTTTCTTGTCTGTGAATCTCCTGATTCCACCTTCAATTTTGAATGATAGCCTTGCTGGGTATAGTATTCTTGGATTCAGACCCTTATTTTGCAACATTTTATATGTTTCATTCCATTCCCTTATGGCCTGGTGTGTTTCTGTTGAGAAATCAGTTGATATTCTAATAGAATATCCCTTGTAGGTGAACTTTCTGTCTCTCTCTGGGAGCCTTTAAGATTCTTACTTTGTTAGCATTCCCCAATTTAATTATGAAGTGTCTCTGTGTCAGTCTTTTGGGGTTCAGCTTGTTTGGGACTCTGTACTTCTTGGACTTGCATAGTTATTTCTTGCCAATATCAGGGAAATTTTCTGTCATTATTTCTTCAAATAAGTTTTCTATTTCTTGCTTCTCTGCCACTCCTGGTATCCCTATTAAGTGAATGTTGTTTCATTTTGTGTTATCCCAAAGCTCCCTTAGTCTCTCTTCTTGTTTTTTAAGTCTTTTTTTTTTTCAGTTGCTGCTGTGTTTGTGTGTTTTTTCCTACTTTGTCCTCTAATTCACTGATACGGTCCTCAGCCTCTTCTAGTCTACTGTTTAGGCCTTCCATTGTGTTCCTTATTGCAGCTATATCATTCTTCATCTCTTCTTGGTTTCTTTTCATGCTGGTGTCATTCTCATTCAGCTCCTTATAGTTCTCATTGAGTTGTGTGTTTTTGTTATTGAGTTGTGTGTATTTGTCTTCTATCCATTTAAGCATCCTTAAAACCATTACTCTGAATTCTTTCTCTGATAGGCCACTGGCTTCAATTCCATCTAACTCCCTTTCTGGTGATTCCTCTTTTTCTTTCCTTTTGGGATTGCATTTATGTCTTCCTATGTTTTCCTATAATGCTTTAATTGTAGATCAAATTGCTTTTCTACCTAAGTTTTTTTTCGGGGGTGGGTGGTATCACTGGTGTATTCTCTCAGTTTCCTGTACTTGTTAATCTATTGTAGTTCCCTACTTGAGCTACAGTGGTACCTCGAGATACGAGTTTAATTCATTCCGTAACCTTGAGGCGTGGGAAACTATGAGATGCTCGAGTTGCGGTAAACTGGTGGGTCGTGTGCAGCCAGCCAATCCTTGTGATTACTTGTATCTCAAATGTTGGTCGTATTTCAAAGCAAAAATCGCTCGCTCGATGGCTCGTATCTCAAAAATTTCATATGTTAGGGAACTCGAATCTCGAGGTACCACTGTATTTGGGTTCTCTTGATGTAGATCTGTGAACGTGAGCAGCACAACTGTGGTGTCTAGAAGTCGGTAGCCTTGGAGAAGAGTGTCCCAATTTTTTGTTTGTTTTATGGCCTTAATTGAGATCATGCATGCCCAGCAGGGATACACAGTGGCACCAAGGACCCTTCTGTCAAGGTGATATGTGTCAGGGTCCTACATCCTGGAGAGGCGTGACTGTGGTGCCCAGTGTTAAAAAAGTCACACCTGCGGGGGCTCCCAGTGGCTCCCAGGCACTGCTTAGGGATTGGACCGCCAGTAACAAGCTGCTGAGAGTGGGCTATAAACACTGATGTGGGTGGACTGTAAACTCACTGACTAGGGCATGCTGTAAAGGCACAGACCTGGGAGGGCTGTAAATGTGCAGCTGACTAGGGCGTTATGCAAACCCGTGATGGGTGTTGACCATGAGGGTACACAGCAAATGCTGTGACCAGGGAGCTCCAGAAACCTGAGAGGAGGGCATGCCACAGATGGGGCGACTAGGGTGCTACAGAGGAGTTGACCAGGATGTGCAAACTCAGGAACTAGGGCACCACAGACAGGGCGACCAGGATGTGCAAACACAGGGACTAGGGCGCTCCACAAACCAGTGCGAGTACACACCACCAATTGGGGAACCGCAGCGCACACAAACAGGTGACCTGGACTTTCTGCAAGCTGGGACCCACACAGAGTCACCAGGGAGAGGGAGGTTGCATTCACTGCTTTGAAGGCAGAGGCCCCAGAATCTGTGTGTCTGCAGCTGTGGCAGCAGGACTCTGGCTGGAGTGGCTATTGGGTTGCAGGGCAGTTGCAAGACCTGTCTGGCTGGTGGTGTGGATGAGTTCCCCAAGAAAGGCCATTTTCCCCTTCAAGATGGCCTGGGCTCCGTGCTGGAGTCCTGCAGTCCTGGGAGTGCCAGCCGCATGGCAACGTTTCCTTGTCCAAGAGAACCTGGACTGCCAGCCCCCACTGCTCCGGTGAGATTCAACTGTCCCTCACTCAATCACACACTCACCACACACACACACACACACACACACACACACACACACACACACACACACTTTCTCTCTCTCTCTTTTCATGCCCTCACTCACTTCCTCTCCCTCACCTCCATCCTTCCAGCAGTCATCTTTTTCAACTCTCAGGTGTATGATTTTTGTCCAGTCTCTCCCTGCACCAACCCTCACCTCTTTCCCCCTGAGAATTATCAGTCCACTCCTTTTTTATGCCCCTAATTCTATTATATTCACCAGTTTTTTCTGTTCATCAGATTTTTAATTCACCTGATTTTTAGATTCACTTGTTGATACATATGTATTGTTGTTCATAATTTTTGTTTACCTTTTTTATTCTTCTTCCTCTTCTTAAAGAATACCTTTCAGCATTTCATATAATACTGGTTTGGTCTTTATGAACTCCTTTAATTTTTTTCTTATCTGTGAAGCTCTTTATCTGCCTATCAATTCTAAATGATAGCTTTGCTGGGTAATGTTGGTTGTAGGTTCTTGCTATTCATCATGTTGAATATTTCTTGCCACTCCTGTCTGGCAGCATAGTTTCTGTTGAGAAATCAGCTGACAGTTGAATGGGTGCTCCCCTGTAGGTAATAACTGTTTTTCTCTTGCTGCTTTTAATATTCTCTCTTTGTCTTTTGCTCTTGGTATTTTAATTATGATGTGTCTCAGTGTGGTCCTCTTTGGATTCCTTTTGTTTGGGGTTCTGTGCACTTCCTAGACTTGTAAGTCTATTTCTTTCACTAGGTGTGGCAAGTTTTCAGTCATTTCTTCAAATAGGTTTTCAGTATCTTGCTCTCTCTCTTCTTCTGGCACCCTCATAATTCTGATGTTGGTATGCTTGAAGTTGTCCCAGAGGCTCCTTACACTATCTTCACATTTTTTTATTCTTTTTTTTTTTTTTTTTTTTTTTTTTTTTTTTTTTTTTTTTTTTTTTTTTTTTTTTTTTTTTTTTTTTTTTTTTTTTTTTTTTTTGCTTTTCCAGTGGAGTGTTTTTTGCTTCCTTGTATTTCAAATCTTTGACTTGATTCTTGCGATCCTCTAGTCTGCTGTTAGGTTCCTGTATAATATTTTTTATTTCAGTAAATGTATGTTTAATTTCTAGTTGGTTCTTTTTAATCTCCTCTTGGATTTTGCTAAATGTATCCTTTTTTTTTCTAGGAAATTCTTAAAAATCCTTATAAGCATGGTTTTGAACTCTATATCCAGTCCTTTGTTTTCCTCCATTTGTTTCGTTTGTGATCGGTTCTTTAGTCTCCGCATTTTTCAATGCTTCCGTGAGTTGGTAGAGTAGCTTTGTGTGCTAGCTGTCCTATATGGCCCAGTAGCTCTGCCACCCCAGTTACCTGAGGTGGACACTCTTGGTGCACCCCTTTGTGAACTGTGTGTACAGTCTTGTTGTAGTTAAATCTTAATCATTGTTGGTATCCCTTGGGGGGGGGTTGACCTCCAAGACAATTGTGAAGATCAGCTATGTATGCGCATGCGTGCTTGCCTCCAGACCTCTGTCTTTCAGTTCCCCTGAGTTTCCGTGTGCTCTAGGGACCCATATGAGTCTGAGTCCCCAGGGTTTCATTTGAAACTGGTGTTCGGTGCAGTTGGACCTGGATTTCAGTCCTGTTGTGAGGTTCTGTTTTCCTCCTGCTAGAAGAAGCCAGGCACAATTAGCGGTCAGTGCTCTGTGTGCACACTTTTGTGCACACTTTCACAATCCCCCAGACTTCTGTCTTTCGCGGCTCCCCTAAGTTTCCGTGCACTCCTTCCTTTTCACAACAGTCCAGACTCCCCCTATGAGTCTCGCCTGGAGCTCAGGTTCAGTGCAGTTGGGATTTTCTCTCTCCTTTCCGCTAGAGGAAGCCAGCCATGCCCTCCACCGCCCATCCTCTCCACAAGCGTGTCTCCATACCTCAGCTTTTAACAGCTCCTCTGAGTCTTCGTGAGTCCCTCTCTTTCCTTCTAGTTGTAGAATTTTCACTCATCCAGCTTTCCTGTGGTTCTGGATGGTGTCCATTCTGTCTTTTAGTTGTAGTTTTGAAATTGTTGTGTGAGGCAGCAGCTTAGGTGTTCACCTATGCCGCCATCTTGGTTTCTCCATGAAATTTCTTTATCTTAGTCAGCTCAAGCTGCTATAACAAAATACCATAGACCGTCTGGCTTAAAAGACAGAGATTTATTTCCCACATTTCTGGAAGCTTGAAAGTCTAAGATGAAGGTGCTGGCAGATTTATTTCTTGGAGGGGATTCCCTTCCTGGCTTACAGATAGTCACCTTCTCCTTGTGTGTTCACATGGCACAATGGTATCACTAGTGTCTCTTCTTTGCTTCTTTTTTAAATCCTTACCCAGAGTTATGTTTTTATTTACTTTCAGAGAGAGAGAGAGAGAGAGATCATTTGATTGCTCTCATATGAACCCTGAACAGGAATCAAATCTGCAACTTTTTGGTGCACAAGACGACACTCCCATCAATTAGTCCACCAGCCAGGGCTGTTCCTTTTTTATAAAAGTAATCCTATAATGGGGGCTTCACCCTCATTACCTCATCTAATCCTAGCTACCACTCAAAGACCCCATCACCTAATATTGTGACATTGATGGTTAGGGCCTCAACACATGAATGTTATGTAACATTTGATTATTACATGTGATTCTAGTTAAATAAAGACTAATGAGAGTAATTCATTTCCTCTGTTACACTTCATTTAGCCTTTGCAGAGGCAAGGAAAACTCATCCTCTACTGTCCTTCTGGAATTGAGATCAGAAGACAAATTTATAGTTAAGATACTTTAACTGTAAAGACTCATATTAGACTAAAATTATTTTTGGTAAATATTCCATACTATATCTCACACAGATATTCTAATTTAAGGACGATTTATATCTCTCCCTTCTTGATGCAATTACAACTATGCTCTCAAGTTAAAATGCATAAAAATACAGATGATGTTCCAGAACTGAATGATTGAGTTAGATTGTCTTCATTGATCTTGCTTTGCAATGTAATAGTGGAGCCAAATCATGTACGTACGTGACTACACAGAAAGTTCATCAGTCTGGCTTCTCTACTAAAATCCCAACCACAGAAGAGGCAGTTGAGAAGACTATGGAAGTTATTCTTTGTTTGTTTGTTTTTAGGGATTTTGTTGTTTTTCTTTGTTTTGGGTAAGATGCATTTTGCATCTCTTAAAAAATGAAAAGGAAAAACACCTCCGGTGTCCTTTTCCATAAAGATGCTTCCCAAGGACCAGAGTAGCTACACTCACCAATACTCTCCTGAACAATGAGCCATTTGAGAGACTCACAAAGTGAAAAGGGGGATAATAAAGATGTTCTATCAATTTACATTTACTAAAAATCTTCTTCCACTTTTCAAAGCTTCAATTTTTAAACACAATTGGCCATTATGGTATTTTATCCTGTAACACAGGAAATAAATTACTCTCATTAGTATTCATTTGATTACAATCAGATATAATATTAAAAATACTTTAATAATCATAATTCCACAGGCATTGAACAATTAAAATATGCATTCCTGAGCTAGTTAGTGAATGTCCCTTATTTCCCTAGAACTTAACTCTTTAATTGCTTGATTTGAAAGGGTGAGATGTAGATTGAGAAGGCTTGTTTTGCCCTTGAAAAACAGCTGGAATTGGAACTGACTGGACTGGAAGTTAGGCTACAGCAGTATCCAAGTCACATAGCTAACACAAAACAGATTCAAGTTTAGAGCCCCAAACTTCGAAAACTATGCTAATACTGGTCCCTCCTATGAATAAAGAAAATGAAAGGCTAATGCTATCCACTCAATGGTTCACATTTAATGACTTAATTATGACACATGCTTATACAACTTATAATGCTATAATAAGTTTCTGCATTAGAAAAGAAAGATCGCAGTGCACATGGGAAGGTTTATCTGAAAAGAATATAAGTTTCAGCAGTAAAATTTTCGAATAAGAAAAAATTGATACAACCATTGTTTTGGATGGTAGATCACTCTACTTTTTTATTATTTAAAGATAGAGGACTCAACCACTTAAAGACAACCAAATTTCCCCTTTCTACTAGACCCTAGCAATCTTCCCAAGAATGGTTAGGAGTGGACTTGATTAACAGGTTAGTGACTAACATTCTTCTCATAAGTACTGCATGCTCATTTTTAAACCTTGGAAAACACACAAAAATATAAAGACTATAAAAGTCACCCACTGTGTAGATGTACCACAGTTTTATGATCCACTCATCTGCTGATGGGCACCTAGGTTGTTTCCAAATTGTAGCTATTTATCCTATTGCCTAGGGATATAACCATAGTTAAAATTTTAATATACTTTCTTTCAGTCTTTTTATTACACACAAATATATATACACACAAAAATTTGAAATAACCTATATTTATTTAAATAACTAAATATTGTGGGAATTTTTAATGGTCATTAAAATTTGTGAGAAACAAAATTTAAAGTTTTCTTAATACTCTAACATATGGATTCAGCATAATTTGTTTAACCATTCCCCTATCTTTAGAGAACAGCAGGGCTTGGACAGGAAATATATGGTTATGTAAATAACAGGACCTGAATGAGCTACAAAATATTAAGAACCCCAGGTTTTTCCTTGGTCTCTGCAATTTAAAAGAATCCAGGAAGGCAGGAAAATCAAACACAGTATTTTTAGTCTCTAGAAGGACCCATCCATATTCAAATATATTTAGCCATTTTTGCTGAAAGGTGTCCCCAGAGCAAAATATTTGAGAGAGAGGATCTTTCTCACTCTTGTATGGGTAGAAATCATTGCCAGAGAATATCACTCAGGAAACACCCAGGTCAATCAAAACCCTAGGTCAGCTTTGGTATAAAAAAGTGAATCAAGGTACCTATTTACTAAAGTTATTATATTGAAAAAAATCTAAACTTGAGATGAAATTAGTCATTTATTGCATTTTTTAATCCTCTAAATTACGGTTGAATTTAAATGAGGGGATTTATGGCTCCAGAAACAAATTGTAAAGTTTTGTAGCTAGGCACATAAAGAAGTGCTCAGTCACCTCCAAATGCATCATTTACATATTTAAAAAGAATTACATTTCTTAGTGGTATCTTTGACTTGAGGAGAATTGTGTGATTGAATGTAGTTAATCTGGAATATGGAACAGAGCAAATCATTTAGGGATGGATGAGAGATCTGAGGTACTTTCATGGAACAATGATTTCAAAGGATGGTACAAAAGGAAATGTCCAGCAGTGTATCAAAATATACTGCTGACATTAGGAAGTGACTCTTCATCCGGGGGCCATATTTCCCAGTCCCTCTTTCATCTCATGGGGCCATGTGACTTGTTATCATCAAGGAAATAAAATCAAAAGTGGAGTATTTACCACTTCTGGACCAAGTATCAAGTATTCCGACCTTTATTGTCTTCTTTTTCTTCCGAAGTTACCAGGAAGGCTCATACTGAACACAACAGCAACACAAGATGGAAGGAGGTTACATTCTTGGGTCACCATTTAGAGTAGCTGCTCAGGACAAATGACTACCCAGGAACATCAGCAATGGATTTTGTGTAACTGAGAAAGAAATACTTATTATGTCAACCCACTGACATTTGAAAGTTGTTTGTTAAATGACTCAGCCTATCTCAATGAGACTCCCTAAAAAGGCCTCTGCTATCTGACAACTTGGAGCACTTCTTCAAGATAGATATCATTGTTTCTCAATAAGGGAAAGATGGAGAACAATACAAATCGGGAAATACATGGCAAAAAGAGAACAATGAGCCAAGGTTTATAGTCACAGGGAAATCAACTTTAAGTTCCAGAAAATCAAGGCAGTGGAGGGAAATCTAAAATCAAATTTATTTTTTATATGAGTGAGCTCTTGATTTGTTCCCATCCTACATGACCAAGTTCCAGACATATTTCTGTCCACAGGCAGTGTTTCTTTGGTATTTAAATAAGTTCTGTTCGCCAAATAATCTTCCTTTTTGATTGATGACTCTTGCTTGATTTTAGGGCACATTCTAACTCATTGAGTTCTCTTGAGATTTTGGTTAAAGCAACAATAAAGGCATGAAAAATAGATCGAGATTTCATTACACAGATTAAAGATGTTAGTGAAAGCTTTTTTTATCCTGAGCAAAATTACTCAAGGTTTTATAGTCAACTATAGTTTTTTTTTATTATAAAAACATTCACAGGGACATAAAACCACAAATCTGGTTAATAATATCTTGAGTGGTAAGTGCTCCTTGTTTTATTCTCCAAGGATAAAGGAGCATTGAATTATTGTGTTAGCCCTTGCTTTCTGCAACCACCCCGCTTCTTGCTGGAATTTCTGACCTTCATTTCTTTCTATCTATCTATCTATCTATCTATCTATCTATCTATCTATCTATCATCTATCATCTATATCTCTCTATCTAGTTTAAGATAGCTAGTTTACATTTTAATGCAATCTTGATAACTTTACATTTTAATTTTTTGCACATTAATATGCCTGTTTTATATTCATTGCATGTTAAGCAATTTTATCATGAGATGAGCTATCAATGGAAATTTTAATTAATACTTTAGAAACAGCTTTTTGTCCAGTGCACTTAAATTTTCTTGGGTGTTCACTTATTTCAATTCACCAATTTAAATTAATCTGAAAGCTTGATAACTCTTTTACTGTCAAATTTAATACTCTACTAAAATATCTGGTAAGTAAATTACACCTAGAAAATTTTCACTTTAGAAAATTAATTTCCATTTGTAATACTAACCGCAAGACACCCATGAAAAACACACAGGGTGTCAAAAAAAGCCAAAGGAAAAGCTGGTAAGCAAAAATAAAAAGGACCCAAGTCAATTTTATAGAAAAGATTCCTTTGTTAACTTTTTGTCGAGAATATGTTTATATACTTTCAGAAAACAACTCCAAGACCGAGTGAACTCCTGCAACAGAGAGGAACTGACAGGTCTGCGCCAACCAGGAAGACAAGAGGAGAAACAGTCCAGAGATGAAAGACACTGACGACGCCTTGCCAGGCGAGCAGTAGGATGCCTAGGACCAAACCAGAGAGGGTCAGACCGGCTTTACCACCATTTGTCCACTATCCAGATACCATTGCTGACATGTACACAGAAGGAACTGTTTGACATTGAAACTGGGAATCAAAACTATTGAACATTGAAATTGGGACTCAATCATTTTTTTGCTCTTATAAGTTTATTTCTAACCTACAAAGGCAAGATGTTTTTAAAGACAAGAATTGGGGGTGGGGGGGAGGACCAGATACAGAGGCAAAGAAGGAATGAACAGATTGTCATGCTACAATTGGAAGGCGGGGGAGGTTG
>PVJN01002268.1:0-61035 GCA_004026805.1 Lasiurus borealis | reverse complement strand
AATAAATAAATAAATATTTTAAAAATTTAAAAAGATAGCTAGTTAACTAATTTAAGCCCTAATAATGAAGTGGGCAATGAATATATTAACTGCTAAAACCAAACCTAACTAGGGCAGAGAGTCTTATGGGAGCCCTAACCACACCAAAAAATGGGCTCTACATTGTCTTGCTGCTCTAGTATAGATTGAGGCAAAAGTAGGTTTACAGCCATTTATATGAAAAATAATACAATAATTTAGAGATAATAATGTAAGAATAAACTCTATTTCACATACTCACAACTATAAACCTACATTTCCCCCAATCTGTATTATCCTAGGATGAACTAAGGTGTATTATTTCCACTGGCCTCTCAGTTCCTTACAGTAAGGGTATTACATACTCAACTAGGGACCCGGTGCACAAAATTTGTGCACTGGGGAGGGGTACATCAGCCCAGCCTGTCCTCTCTCACATACTGGGAGCCCTCAGGGGATGTCCTACTGATGGCTTAGGCCTGCTCCCTGTTGGAGCAGTCTGGCCTCCCTTTGCGGGAAGCGACCAGGCTGATTAGGGGAAGATGCCAGCCCCAACACACTGCTACTGCAGCCACTGCCAGTCACCACAGCCACCAAGGTATTTTCATCAACATGGACTCCAGTCCCTTCACCACGAAAAAAATGACAACTTCCTTTAGGCATTTTCAAGATGTGCCTTTCATAAGATATGACAATTCTTTGTTTTTCTTTTTATCCTCACCTGAGAATATGTGTCCATTGATTTTTCCCCTTCCCTCTGATCCCAGGCTCGGCCCCTTCCCCAACCTACAGCCTCCATAACCGGTTGTAGGCTTGGGAATCAGGTACCCCCACCCCCCTAAGCCTAAAGCCTCTGTGGATGGCCAGCTGGTTGTGACCTGGGTGCTAAGAAGGTCCCCAAGACCCAGATATGAATGCAATTAACCACCATCTTTATTGGTTTAATTTGCATAATCACTCTGATCAGCTGTGGGGGGATGGGGAAAGCTGGGGGAGGGCAATAGGGGAAAAATAAATAGAAACTGGGACTCAAAACTATTGGACATTTAAATTGGGACTCAATCATTTTTTTGCTCTTATAAATTTATTTCTAGCCTACAAAGGCAAGATTTTTTTTAAAGACAATAACGGGACCTATGGAGGTACAGTCAATTTACATGTTTCTCTATTATTAGGAAAGATACCCAGCCTAGATCTCATCCATATTAAGTACTTGACAAATGTACAATGAGAAGAACTAAGTTCTGGAATGCTCAGAATCGTGATTTTCTTAGAATACTTTCTGAATTGGTAGTCTGTTTGCATGGGCTTCCACCTCAGTTTCTTATTAGGGTTGAATATCATCCTTGCAAATCAGCCATAGCAACCCCAGGACTACTCTGGACCTATGATAAGATTTTGGGCCCTGTTCTCAGTAGCTACATCTATTGTTTGAGGGCCTTCTCCAAAAGAATCAGAAGTCATTCCCAACTTGATTTAAGAGCACTCCAGCTAAATGTACCCCTCCCACCCACGTACACACATCTAAACTTTGTTCAAGCGATAACTCATCCCACTCCATTGTATACTGCATTTTCCATTGTTGGACAGCCACGGCTTAGGAGCACAGCCTGTTACTCCTCTACCTTGTCTCTTAACTTATCCCACTATTCCGACTCCTTTGTCTTGTGTCTTAATTTGTCCCACTTTCCCGACTGCATCTCCCTCAACACCTGGTCAGTGCAGAGGCTCTAGGAAGCCCATTAATAGAGTTTCCTCACTCCTATAACTCCAGTGTAGGGCCCAAAGCAAGCTGCAGGAATTTTTCAAATGCCTTTTGCTACTTATCATAGCTGAAGTTTGCTATGTGCAATTGATAGAATTAGAAATTCATAGAATATGTTGTATTCTACCAAAAACTCATTTGATCCAGGATTTATTGAAGGCATAAGAACTCTATTTACAAAATGAATTGAAGTGACATACACCTATGACTAATCTCTCTCTATATAAGGCTAATATACAAAGTGTCTCTGTGGGAGTTCGACCAGGAGATTGTGAGTTATATTGCTCACTGTGACATGCGCTGACCACAAGGGTGTGGCATGGAACAAAGGGAGGCCCCAGCTGGCAGCTGGAAGGAAGTCCCCAGCCAGCAGCCAAAAGGCCCTGATTGGCCCTGATTGCCAGCCAGCCTAGGGATCCTACCCATGCACGAATTTTGAGCACCAGATCTCTAGTTATATGTAAAATGAATGGGTAAGAGAAGTAGGCATCACTATAAAATAATATGAGGGATCCTTCTGGGGTTATAACTGCTCTGTACGTTGACTGTACCAATGTCAGTCTCCTGGATTTGATATTATATTATGATTTTGCAAGATGTCACCTTTGAGGAAAGTGGGTATATAGTCTGCGTTATTTCTTGCAACTGCAAGTGAATCTACAATTATGTTAAATAAAAAACTGACTTAAAATAAATGAATAGGAGTAAAAATTATATTACGCACTTTTGGAATTTTCCCTTAAAAGTTTTGTGTACACAAGCAGAAAGTCCATTAAGCTTTAGCTAAATGGCTATATTGATTTTTTGATAAGAAAAATTTCAGATAAGTTATAGATTAGTTATACAGTTCTTAGTAAGAAAAACAGTCAATAGAAGCATAGTCTCAGAACTTTCTGAAACTTACCAGGATACAAACCATTCAACTTCTGAAAATAATATGAAGAAAACTCAGAACAAAACAATTATTTCATTTCCCAAACTGTGTATTCCATAATGATAGCTATGTGAAACAGCAAAATGAACATCTCCATTCTCTGTTATAAGTCATCCTATACAATAAAAGAGTAATATGCAAATTAACCATCACTCCCCTACACCCACAAGCCATGCCCACCAGCCAATCAGGAGTGAGTATGCAAATTAACCCAACCAACCATCAGCAAATAAACAAATGACATATGCTGGTGAGGATGTGGAAAAAAAGGAAACCTCGTGCACTGCTGGTTGGAATGCAGACTAGTGAGGTACTGGGGAAGATAGTATTATTCTCAAAAAGTTAAAAATGGAACTCCCATTTGACCCAGTAATCCCACTTCTGGGAATATATCCCAAGAAACCAGAAACACCAATCAGAAAGGATATATGCACCCCTATTTTCATAGCAGCACAATTTACAATAGCTAAGATTTGGAAACAGCCTAAGTACCTATCAGCAGATGAGTGATTTAAAAAACTGTGGTACATCTACACAATGGAATACTATGCTGCTATAAAAAGAAGGAACTTTTATCATTTTCAACAGCATGGATGGAACTAGAGAGAATTATGCTAAGCAAAATAAGCAAGTCAGAGAAAGATAAATATCATATGATCTTCCTCATATGTGGGATATAATGATCAATATAATTTCATGAACAAGAATAGATCCAGACACAAATGATAGGGGAGGGAAGTGGTTAGAAAGTAACCAAATGACTTGTATGCATGCATACTAGCATAGCCAATGGACACAGACACTGTGGTGTTGGAGCCTTGCCTCTGGGTGGGAATGGCTGGGTAGGGGGAGTCAATTGGGGAAAAAGAAGACTTATATAAAATTCTAGACAATACAAATATTAAAAAAGGATGAAAGAAGGTTGAAAGGATTAAGCAAAAAGACTGTGTGTGTGTGTGTGTGTGTGTGTGTGTGTGTGTGTGTGTGTGTGTGAAGGTAAGGAAAGCAAGGGAAAATGAGGACTGAAAGGAACTTTGCTGGGAGTGATTGGTGCATGTATAGTGTGTACAACATGTTTTGTTGAGTTGTGCCCTTGAAACCTGTATGACTTTGTGAACCAATATCACCCAATAAATAAAAAAATATATAAGGAACTTATACAGATTAATAAAAAGAAGATAATCCAATTAAAAATGTTCAAAGGATCTAAACAGACACTTCTCCAAAGTGCGCATAAAGATGGCCAAGGGACATATGAAAAAAATGCTCCAGGATAAACCAAAATGGTGGCATAAACACCTGAATTTGCCGCCTCACACAACCACTTCAAAACTACAACTAAAAGACAAAATGGGCATCATTCAGAACCACAGAAAGGCCGACTGAGTGGAAATTCTATAACTAGAGGGACAGAGTAAAGCACACTGAGACTCAGAGGAGCTGTGAAAGTGAAGAGCAGAGGTACGGAGGTGCACGCACAGAAAGGGCTGGAAACTGAGTATGCAACTGTCTTTTTCAATTGGGAGGGAGACACAAGTGCCCAACTGCTCTGAACTCCAGTTCTGGGCGAGATTCTGGGGACCCAGACTCATATGGGAAGAAAGTGGACTGTCTGGAATTTGGTGGAACTTGAGGGTAGTTTTCTCTCAGAGGTGCTTGTAGTGATTACCAAGGGACACTGAAACCCGGGCACCCTATAGGGTAGGGCTGATGGGAAGCCATTGCTGTTTTCTCTGCCCTGAGATCCTGCCCCACCCAAGCAGTGCACAGAGGCTTTTACATATGAATGACCTGGTCCTTTGAAATTTAAAACTACCTAACAAATTGCAGCTGAGTCAGAGAAACTCAGAACATCCAAAAGAAGGTCCAAGGCCCCACAGCAGCTTGCATTGCTTCACAGCTGGGCCTCATCTGGGCACTTCCAAAACGCAAAGAAGAGGAATCTGCAGATCTCTCCTTAGCTCCTACAGTGGTTGACTTTGCACCTCCTTGGAGATCCAAGAGCCAGTGTACCTAGTGGTCAAAGTGGTGACCATCCAGATTACAACTCCTCAAATTCATAAGGGACACACTCAGGGGGCAGACTCAGTGAGCACCAAAGCCCCACTGAAGCAAGTCTTGCCCCATAAGGGTGTCTCCAGCACAGAAATTATCCCAGCATAGAAACAGCTGATCCTTACAGCCAATTGCCCTGAAGGTCAATTCCTCCCAGTGATAACAACAACAATTAAGGTTTAGCTACAACAAGACTGTGCACACAGCCCATAAAGGAGTGCACCAAGAGAGTCTATCTCAGGTAACTAAGGAGGCTGAGCCACTGGGCCCTATAAGATACCTAGCACACAAAGCCACTCTATCAACACAGGGAAGCAACCAAAATTCAGAGACAAAGAAACAGGTCACAAATGAAAGAAATGGAGGATATAGAGTTCAAAACCACAATTATAAGGTTTTTCGAGAATTTTCTAGAAACCACCATTAAATGTAGTGAGACTCTTGAGGATATGAAAAAGGACCAACTAGAAATTAAGCATACACTGACTGAAATAAAGAATAATATACAGAGATCCAACAGCAGATTAAAGGATTGCAAGAATTAAGTCAAATATTTGAAAAATGAAGAAGCAAAAAGACCCAACTGGAAAAGCAAAAAGCAAAAAGAATCCAAAAATATGAAGATAGTATAAGGAGCCCCTGGTACAACTTCTAGGAATATATCCTTAGAAACCTAAAACACCAATCAGAAAGAATATATGCACTCCTATGTTCATAGCAGCACAATTTACAATAGCTGAGATCTGGAAACAGCACAAGTACCCATCAGTAGATGAGTGGATTAAAAAACTGTGGTACATTTACACATGAAATACTATGCAGCAGTAAAACAGAAGGATTTCTTACCCTTTGAGACAGCATGCAGGAACCTGAGAGTAGTAGCTAAGTGAACTAATCTAGTCAGAGAAAGATAACTATCACATCATCTCACTCATATGTGGAATCTAATGAACAAAATAAACTGTTGAACATAATAAATCCAGAGACATAGGAGCATGGAAGAGACTGTCAAATCTCAGAGGGAAGGTAGGGGTGGGAAGAGATCAATCAAAGAACTTGTGTGCATATATGCATAACCTATGGACAAAAGTAATAGGGTGGTAGAGGCCTGGGGTGAGGGTAAGGGCAGGCTAGAATGGGTCAATGGGGGAAAAAAAGACGCATATAATACTTTTTACAATAAAGATTTTTAAAATTCAATTTTAAAAAGTCACCTACTTAAATTCATAGCATTAACTTGGAATGCTTCTTGACAATTGCAATGTAATCAAAATTATTGATGAGACAATTGGTGACATGCTGCAGTCTTCTGGGTAGTGATCCTTAGTTACATCTCTCACATGTACATTCACTAGGAAATAATCCTAATTACTTTTAGTATAGCTCTAAGCTATCATTAGTGATAAATAATGATGATGATTACATTCAATGTCATTGAGTACATGACTGATAAACTATTAACAAATTAGACTGCAGGTCTGTTCTAAACAAATGCTTTAATGGGCAGAAGTAAAACCCTTTCAAGGAGAGGCCCAGAGCTACTCAGAGGTTGCCAGTACTGTCTCATGTAAATTCTGATGATATAAGATAGATAACCTAAGAGGTGATAAGTCTCCAATTCAACAAACACGCCGGCCTCTGCTCTGAGTGAGAATGAAGGATAGCCTTGTACTTACCACTTGCATTTATTAGCCAAGACTTCCGGCTTCTTGGAGAGTGGTAATGGAGGTGCCCAAAAAGCTGGGGAATATCCAGTTCAGGTCAGTGATATTAGAGTAGAAATCTTGCCAGAAATGCCAAGTTGCAGGGTAAGAGCAGGAAGAGCTTGTACTCACCCAACTCAAATCAGCCATGAGAGTCCGGCAGGTGCCAAGTTTAGAATGCATATTCAAGCTCACAGGGCACAGGCAAGGATGGGCATGTGCTCATTTTCCTTTCTCCATCTTCAACCCCAAAACTTTCATTTAATTTTATCTTGAACTGTCTTTTTTTATTGCAAGTCGTCTCAAATCCTTTTTATATAAGGCATAAAGGAAAAAAATAAAATAATAGTCAATAATAGACTGGCCTTGCTTGCTTTCTTAAAGATATATATTAGCCTTCCTTCATGGCGACACTTTGGTTATCTAAAAGCCACTTAACATGTGAGGTTGTGAGTAACAATTAATCAATCAATGATTTGGACATGGGAATTTCTGGAGAACTATCCTGATTAACCCTCTGTCCCCAGCTAGCAGCAATCTCTGAAAATAGACTTGTACTGCTTAGAGAACTAACTCTGTGCCCTCAAAGGTTGTGTCAGATTACAGGAATTGACATGGACCAAGTCACAACCCTATCATTAAATGCCTAAGTAGAGTTTAAAAAATTTATTGACTTTGCCTTTTCAAGTAATCTGAACTAAAATCATTGAATATTTTAACTATACCTATATCCAAGAGGTTAAGCATGTTTAACACCTGTGACTAATTGTAGATAAATCAATGGATGGGGGGGGGGAGTAAAAGTTGGTCATGTGTGAAATTTTTCTCTTAAAGTCCTGTTAACACATGTAGAAATGTGAAGAAACTTCAGCTGAAAATGACTGAATTGATTTAATGAGAAAAAAAAATAGCCAAAGCATAGGCTACTCAGTCAATTTTCAGTTGGGTAAATGGGAGCTGGAGAACAAGAAGAAACCCTAAGAGCAGTGGAAAAGAATAAATCAGGTGTACCTCTTCAATGTCTTTGCATGTGTCATTCTTCCCACCTGGAAAACCTTTCCCATAATGTTCACACCCACAGTGGTTCTGTCTCTATTTTTCATTAACTCTTCCCTATTTTTAATTAAATTTACTGGGGTTACAATGGTTAATAAAATTATATCGATTTCAGGTATACAATTTTATAATACATCATCTGTATTTTGCATTGTGTGCTCACCACCCTAAGTCATGTCTCCTTCCATCACCATTTATCCCTCCCTCCATTTTCTCCTACCTCCATAACCCCATTTCCCTCTGGTAATAATCATACTGTTGTCAATCTATAAGGTTTTAGAACCAGCAATTCATCTTTTCGGAATTTATATGAAGAAACCCAAAACACCAATTTGAAATAATATGTTCACCCCTATGTTTATTGCATCATTGTTTACAATAGCCAAGATTTGGAATAACCCAAGTGTCCATCTGTAGATGAGTGGATAAAAAGCTATGGTTCAATGAAATACTATGCAGCAGTAAAAAGAAGGATCTCTTTCACTTTGAGAGCGCATGAAAGTACCTGGAGAGTATTATAAGTGAAATAAGCCAGTTAGAAAAAGATAAGTACCATATGACCTCACTTATATGTAGAATCTAAGAAACAAAATAAACTAATGAATTGTAGACAGACTCGTGGATACAGTTAACTGACAGCTATCAGAGGGGAAGAGGAGGGGCTGGGTGAAAAGGGTGAAGGAATTAAGAGGGGAAAAATGCTACCTCATACACAAATTCTTTCCTATTTCATTCCTCATTTTCCTAGTGGTGACCCATTCCTTTTACAATTAAAAGAAAATCAAGGCAGCCCTGCCCAGAATTCTCATTGGTTAGAGCACTGGTGGCCCACACACTGGAAGGTTGCAGGTTCTATTCCCAGTCAAGGGCAAATACCTCAGTTGGAAGTTCAATCCTCAGCCCTGTTAGGGGTGCATGTGGGAAGCAACCAGTCTATGTGACTCTCTCACACTGATGTTTATTTCTGACTGTCTGTCTCTCTCCTTCTCGTCCCCTTCCCACTCTCTCTAAAAGAATCAATTGAAAAATATCCTTGGGTGAGGATTAACAAAACAGAACAGAAGAAGACAGAAAAGGAACAAAGAAATCAAGACAAAGAAGATAGTGTTGGGAATAAGGAAATGGAGGTCAAGTGCAATTGAGCCTTGACATGGTTTTCCCTGGCTGGTGATGGGTTATATTGAGATGTGTAAGGAGGTCTTCAGTCCAGTTTGGCCCCTACAGTGGAGGAGCAGATGAAGGGATGGCAGAAGTAAATGAGGTGAAATTATCTTGTCTGGCTCCAGAAGCATCCGGTGTGGCCCATGGGCTCGAGCATAATGTCACTATGGAGAAGAGAGCCAGGAGTAGAGCAAAAAACCTTAACTCTATATATATGGTTGAGAGAAGAGACAGAGATGGCACCCAGAGGTTAACTCTTCCCATCATGCCCCCATAAATATTTTGCTAGATTTTACACATAAACATATAGGACCCCCAATTAAATTTAAATTTCAGATAAACAGTGACTGGTTTTAGCATAAGTAAACCCCAAAAATGGAATGGGACATACTTTTTACTGAAATAATTACTGTTTTTCTGAAATTTAAATTTATCTGGGCAACCTTACTGAGGAATGTTTAAGAACTTGAGTATTGGAGTCATTCAGAACTGAGTTTGAAAACAGCTCCACTGGGCAAGTCACTTAATTTTGTCTGTATTTGCCTCCGTTTCCTCAGATGTAAATTGGGAACAATAATACAGTAGTGCCTACTGCACAGGCCTACTGTGAAGACAATAGTTACTCAGAGAACATCAGTTTGTTATTATCCAGAAGCCTATCAAGGGATACAATAACTGGATCAGAAAGGCAGTAGTAAACAACTTGCTCAGCTTTGATGGTGACCTTTTTACAAATGAGGCCCAGAAGCAATATCTCTAACAAACTCTCCCTCCACTGGCTGCTGATAGTACAACTTCCACAGCATCTCAGACTGTCCAAGGCAAATACAAGATCTTCTCAGATGATAACTCCTCAAGACAACTGTGTCTGTTCACAGAGTCACCCTTCTCCCAGGCTCAAAATCTATGAGTTATCACTGCCATTTTCTCTTCCATGACCCCACATCTAATTAATATATTTGGTTGAATTAACTGCTTTCAGTTTGCCTGTTAATTTCCTTTCAATACTGTAAGACTATGACATTCTGACTTGGTGTTATAACCATGCTCTTCTTGATACACACACATGCTTCTTATTTGATCAATACTTCTTTTAGAAGCAGAAAATATTTTTATTGATTTTGGTATAAATGCCATAGCCATGGCTTCCTTCATAAAAGAAAACAATAATGTGAACCTTGGTTATTGGGAAGGTCACAGATCTTGTATCTGAGCTAAAAGCTTCCATTTTATAAAAATATATCACAAACTTAAAACCTCTTCGACATTCTTTTTTTAAGTATATATATATATTTTTTTTAAATATACTTTATTAATTTTTTACAGAGAGGAAGGGAAAGGGACAGAAAGTCAGAAACATCGAAGAGAGAGAGACATCGATCAGCCGCCTCCTGCACGCCCCCCACTGGGGATGGGATGTGCCCGCAACCACGGTCCATGCCCTTGACCGGAATCAAACCCGGGACCCTTCAGTCTGCAGGCCGACGCTCTATCCACTGAGCCAAACCTGTCTCGGCCTCTTCGACATTCTTAACCATATCGGGCATGTTTCTATACAACCTAATCCAATTGCTTTTGCAACTGTATCCAACACCAACACAGAATATCCACCAGTTCATAGACATACCTTTCATTTTCTACCTCCATGTTTCTTTGATTTTTGTTAGTCCTTCAAATTCACATTTTGGAGCTCTACATCAAGTGATATAACATACCTTAATCATCTCATTTATTGCTCATACCCAATCTGTGAAGTGATTTTATCACCATCTGCATGTTATACATGAGGAAACAGGCGGAGAAGTTCAGTGACTTACTCAAAGACATATGCCACTGAATTTCAGGGTTTGGATCTGAACTCAAATTTCCTGACCTAAATATCATATTCTTGCCATTATGCCACACAGCTTTCCTTGGATACAAAGTGCCTTCAACTGTACCCCATTCCAAATTTCCATCTATGAAAATGTCTTTTATAATTTCCTTAAAATACTAGCTCCAAAAGGTCTTTACTGAAAACTGAATCCAAAAATGAGCTCTTGTTATACTGATTGCTTTAGCATGTCCTCTGCCTCTTCAGTCATTCAATGAACAACTGTGTAACTACTGTGTGCTAGCTTCCACAGGAAATGACACAGAAGAGACAGTGACTTCTCATGGGTCATATATTTTATGGTTTATATCATAAAATCATAGAATGATAGTTTTAAATTTCATGTCATTTAAAATCCTTATTTTATAGACCAATAAACTCATACACATGAAGTTCAGTGTCAGGCCTGAACCCAGACCGGAGGACTCATCAACATTATATCCATGGCTTCTTTTTATTAATAGGCTGTCAGCAACTTGAAGACAAGAACTGTGTGCAAATCATCTTTGTACATCCTTTAGCATTAGCACAGCCATTCCAAAAGCAAGTAGAATGTATGATAATGGTAGAAAATAAGACAGATGTATTACCTACACCCTTAGCTCCCAAATGGACAAAAGACCTAGATATTTAATAATTATAAAACATGTTACAATTCAAAGTATTCCCCACATTTCTCAGCAAGGGAGTTTTCACAAATAATGGATATATATACTGCAGAACTAAGCTTGTAGAATCATATATTTAAAAAAAATAGAAAATGTTGTTTCCTATAATAACCGTAATTGCTCATTGTTTCTCCATTAATTCAATTCCCAGAATTACAAATAGCATATTATTACCCAAATGTATTTCAAAGCTACATACCTATTAACTTCAATCACAAAGAAGTCACCTTAAATGAAAAAGGAAGAAGAAAATTCCTCTGAGTAGCCAAAATAGATTTCATGAAGTATAGGCACTAAAAATATATATATTACATTGAATCTTTGTTCATTCCACAATGACTCAATGCTCACGCTTTCCCTGTGCAATGAACTCACTCTGGGAGTCTTAAGTCTTAGTTTGGGCACATTTCAGACATATAATTTGCATATCCTGTAGGCAATGAAAAGCAGCAAACAGAAGGTATAAAAGATTGGCCTGAAGTAAGCTATTTCATCTCACTCTCATAGTTCACTGTAATTCCAACAGCCACAAGAATATGCCATAAATGCTAAAGAATGGACACAAAGCAATGTCTATGATTATGGTATTTCATAACATCTGTGAAATTTGTTATATATAAACACACTGTGCAAGAGAACTTGGGTCCTTTCTTAGCAGCAGCCAGACTACAGTGGCCAAAGTCAGAAATTATTCATTTATTTTTCTGTATTTTAAAAAACAAAAGCATTACCTTTGTATAAGTGAGGGCACTAATTCGCTACCTTCCTTTAAATTTTTCAGCTGGTGAACAATCTCTATGTGGATTAATTTTTTTAACCTGCAGGGGGAGGACATATTTTTATTGATGGTGTAATAAAAGCCATGGCCATGGAAGTAGTAAAAATGTCCACGTCTTCACTCGAGGGGCTGAGCCTTTTAGAATGTGACTTCAGTGGCAAGGTCTCATTTGGAAAGGTCTGGAAATAGTGTCTAACCTTTAGGAAAATGTTAAGCTTAGGAAACACAAGTGACAAAAAGGAAACACCCTGCAGGACTGGCCCTTGCACAGTGGCTTCAAGAAGAACTCCGAGAGAAACTGGGCAATGTCTGCATCACTGCACACCGACAACAAATATTTTTTGCCATGAAATCATACATGGCTTATGTTTATAATAAGAAGACATCTGTAGATCAACTCAGAGAGAGCCGAATGCTTATTCTTTGTTGCAATGAAATTGATGTCTTAAAAGCATTTGTTGTTTTTGTGTGGAAATCATCATAGGTCAATCTAAGTCTTTGGCCAGATCGGGGAATGAGCAGAGGACAGCCAACTCCTCACTGCAGCTGCCACTGAGATCCAGAAAAGATGGATGTGAGGGCTTGACGGAACATACCATACATACTACAGTACTTAGGATTCTCCCAGGAATTTGAATAAGCAACAAACTATGAAGCTCACCTTTTTCACTCATCCCCCAAACCCCTCCCCTATGAGAGTTATCAATCTGTTCTCTTTATCCATGAATCTGTCTCCACCTTGTTAGTTTATTTTGTCTATATATAAGTGAAATGATATAGTACTAGTCTTTGATACCTTGTATTTTAATTTCAAATGAACAAGATGTGATTTTTAGTATTCATATGTCCAAAAATAGTTTTACTTTCTGTATTTAAAAGACAAAATCATTATATCATTATACTAAAAAAATATATATGTTCATGGTTTATCTGAAATTTAAATTCAACTGGGTGTCCTGTATTGCTATTTGCTAAATCTGGCAATCCTACTGGGGCAGGAATGACAAACATTTTAGGAATTTCACTCTGAAGTTGTTTTGCTGGACTTATGTGGTAGGCAGTTGGACAGGCTTGAGCAAAGCAAGATATGAGCCAAGTACAGAAGGTCACCACGACAGAAAGTCTTGGGTGCCTAGAAAAGGACAATTGTTGGGTGAAACCTTGCCACCAGGGTGAGCTTTCTTCCTCGGGCCTAGCATACCACTGGTCATGTGGTTTAGACCTCCTGACCTTTTTCTCTCTAAAGATACCTCTCTAGGCCTCAGTTGTATTTCAGCTCCTGGCCCAGAAAAGCAGCAAAACCAGACAGTGGCACCAAAGCTGGTCTCAAGATAGGCTGCATTGAATAATGACCCCCTGCCCTGGCACCAATCAGTCAATCAGTGGACAGCACAACCCTGAAAAGGACACACCTGGAAAGCTGCTGAATATTCTATTGAGACCTACCCCTGGAATTGTGCCTAATATCCCCACTCTTAACACCATTAACACAGAGGACCCTGCACGCTCTCCCCCCTGGAAGAATGCCAGTGCCTTTCCCTTCCCCATCCCCCTAGGTGTGTTACCATTACCTTCCTCATTCCCAAGCTCCAATGACCATTTCTTTACCTCCACAACTTCTTTTCTAAGCTGATTTCTTCTACCTTGGTGATTTGCCCAATACAGAGATACGAGTGCCCTAACATACAAGATTTTTGAGATACAGCCATCGAGCAAGCAATTTTTGCTTTGAAATACGAGCAACAGTTGAGATACGAGTAATCACAAGGATCCGTTGGCTGCACACGACCCACCAGTTTACTGCAACTTGAGCGTCTCATAGTTTCCCACACCTCAAGGTTACAGAACGAATTAAACTCATATCTCAAGGTACCACTGTAAATGTTTTCATAGTTTGAGTCTGGGCTCTGAATTCGTTTCTAGCCAGAACTCAAATACCGAGGTTGCTGAACCCAGTATGGCCCACCCCCACCAGTCTAACATCTGGTGCCATTCCTGCAGCCTATAACACTAGGGTGTGAAACCTCTCAGGGCTGCCACTAACCTATACAAGTTTCAGTTAACTATTAAAAGATGCTCCTTTCTCACAGGACCAAGCAAGGGCACAAGGCAAAGTGGCTCATAGACTCAATATCAGCCCCCATTTTCTTCCCAATCCTGCCTCCTTTTCATGTCTTCAAACTTCAGCAAAGAAGGCTACATACAGCCCCAGGTCAAAGGTATGAGTAACTGTAAAGTCCTGACCCCCAGCCCCGAACACACACCCAGTGCAGTACTTACGTGAAAAAAAAATGCAGGAAAAGAGAAGCAGGGTGATTTCAGGGGATAAGCATCAAAGAAATGATCAAATGGCCACATGGAATTCAGAGGTTAACTGTCAAGAATCCCCAGATTGAAGGGTGTCTCCAGCACAGTTCTCCCAGTATAGACACAGCTGATTCTCATAGCCAATTGGCCTGGCGGTCAATTCCTCCCAGAGATACCAACAACAATCAAGACTTAACTACAGAAAAAAAAAATGGTGGTGGAATAGACGGATGTGTTCTGAGCCTTGTCCTTGAGCAGACAGAGAGAAGAGCTGAGGGTCGCATTGGGAGTGTTTGTTGGTGAGTTAAGGGCCAGTTATCCTCCAGGAGAATGTGGGGGACTGCTGGACAGGTTTCCCCTGACCGGACAGCCCCACTGCACATGCTTTTTTCTCCCAGAGCCAGCAGCTCTGACATGGAGACCGAACCATCTTGAAGGGGAAAGTGGATATTTATGGAAGCCTGAAAAACCTACAGCTGAAGTACCCACGAAAAAGCTACGAGCCCCAGAAGACAGGTTCCCAATCGGTGCAAACACTCGGATTCAGAGGAGCACTCTACATGCCACAGGGAAAGGTCAGATTTTGCCTAGGATAAGTTGAGGTCTCTGGTCCTGCAAAAGAGAAAGGCATGCACTGTGGGATCTGGAGAACCAGGGGCAATCTGCACCTAGAGAAATCCATGGCTGATGGGTCTGGCGTGATATGTGAATGTGGAAGGGTGTCTTCAGAGCTGCTAACAGAGGGGATCTCTAGAAAGCAACCCATTTTGATCTGACACAGAAGGACAGCCTGGGATTTATTAAAGTGTGCTGGCTGCATGGACAGGAGCAGGGAAGTGGGACTGTGCAGACTTGTGCTCTTTCCTCCTAAGATCCTTGCTTCTGATTGCTAAGCCCACATAGGATCACCAACTTGGGGACACCCTGGTAGACTGCAGAGGGAAGTTGTTTTTCTGGAACATGAGGATATGAGCTGGGAGTGATCTTTGGAGAACTGGCTCTGGGGCAGTCCACTCCCACAAACCGGTATTGAGTGCCACAGGGAAAGCAGGATCTAGCCTAGAGAGGACCTATAGTCTCCGAGGTCAATCCCAAAACACTGCCACACAGGAACTGACACACAAATTGACTCTTGTGTAATCACAAAAGAATGAAAAGATTAAGACACACCACCTGCTTAAAAACCAGGACTGGCTTACAACACTGAACAGAAGTGGAATGCAGGAAACTGCAATACTGTTTCAACTGGGAAACAGGCATGCCAAACAGAACAATGGAAGAAGGGAATGACCTTCACTACAGCACATTCTATTCTTTTATTTTTTATATTTTTAATTTTTTATTTTTTCATCTTTCCTTTAACATCATTTTACTCTATCTCAACTCTATCTTTATGCCATCACTCTCCTAACTTTTCCCATTTTGTTGTCCTGTTTCTCTTACCCATTTCCTACTTTAGATTTTCCCTATTCTTTCTTTTTACCCCGTTAAAATTTCACCCCATGTATAGATCTAATTTCTAATTCCCTACTCCAAGTCCATACACAGCTCTCTCTACACTGTCTTCACTATCCAAAATTTTTTTCTCTCAGTCCTTTTGTTGTTGTTTGCTTGAACATTGATTATATCAATTTTTATACTTTTTTTGTGACACTTTTGATTTTTCTTCTTGTTTTAGTTTGCTTTTAGTTTGCTTTATTTTTGTTTATTTGTTTGTTTTTATCACTATTTTTTCTCACCTAGCTTGATATTAGTTTTGTTTGTAGTTGGTATAAATCTCCAGGAACTTGTTGCTGGCATTTATTGGGATTAATGCCTATTCTATAGGAGTTTTCTCCTCATATATGTAATTTATTCCCCTTTCTTTTCTTATTCTATTACTTTTCTATCTTACTTTTTTTTCATCTTCTTTTTTATTTTATTTATTTTTACTCCCTTCTCCAAATTTCATTACAGCACTCATTTCTATTATTTTTTCTGTTTTGCTGTTTTCTTTCTCTAATATCCTCTAATGTGTCTCTCTCTGGTGACCACCTTTATTTTTTTATTTTTTAAATTAAATCTTTATTATTCAGATTATTACATTTGTCTCTCTTATTTCCCCTCCATTACTCCCCTCCACCCCACTCCCACCCATCCCTCTACCCTTATCTTTCCCCAATTGATGAGTCCATAGGTGTATGATTTTTGTCCAGTCACTCCCTGTACCCTCCTCCTCCCTTTCCCCCTGAGAATTATCAGTCCACTCCCTTTCTGTGCTCCTGATTATAGTGTATTCACCAGTTTATTCTGTTGATCTAATTTTTAGATTCACTTGTTGATAGATATGTATTTGTTGATGAACTCCTTTAGCTTTTTCTTATCTGTGAAGCTCTTTATCGTTTCTGTTGAGAAATCAGCTGACAGTCGTATGGGTGCTCCCTTGTAGGTAATTAATTGTTTTTCTCTTGCTGCTTTTAATATTTTCTCTTTGTTTTTTGCTCTTGGTATTTTAATGATGATGTGTTTTGGTGTAGTCCTTTTTGGATTCCTTTCATATGGGGTTCTGTGTGCTTCCTGGACTTGTAAGTCTATTTCTGTCATAAGGTGGGGGAAGTTGTCGGTCATTATTTCTTCAAATAGCTTTTCAGTATCTTGCAGGCCAGAAGGGAGTAGCAAGAAATATTCAAAGTGATGAATAGCAAGAACCTACAACCAAAATTACTCTACCCAGCAAAGCTATCATTCAGAATTGAAGGTCAGATAAAGAGCTTCACAGATAACAAAAACTAAAGGAGTTTATCACCACCAAGTCAATATTATATGAAATTCTGTGGGTATTCTTTAAGAAGAGGAAGAAGAAGAAAAGGTAAAGATAAAAATTATGAACAACAAATACATGTCTATCAACAAGTGAATCTAAAATCTAGAGAATAAAAAAATCTGATGAACAGAATAAACTGGTGAATATAATAGAATCAGGGGCATAGAAAGGGAGTGGACTGACAATTCTTGGTGGGAAAGGCATTTTGGGGGTTTTATAAGAGACTGAACAAAAATCATAGACCTATGGGTGAGGACAGTGAAGGGGAAGGTAAGGGCAGAAGTTGGGGTTGCAACCAAATGGAGGGGAGCTATGGAGGTGGGGTTAAGAGGAAAAATAAAGATTAAATAAAAAAATGAATCCTCAGATATTGGAAGGAGTCTAGCCTGCCCAATTTATATTGAGTGGAATTAGAGCCCATTATAAATGCCAGGGTAAAATTCAGTGATGGGACAATTTGGGCATATTAACATGGTTATATAACTAACAAGGATGCAGAAGAGTGATGAGGATTTAGAGATCAGAAAGAAAGAGGAACTCCTACTCAGACTTTAACATAGGTCAACCTTTTCATACATACTCTGCGAAACTTTTACTGAGGGCTCTAGGCAGAATTAATTCCTTCTTCTTTGCGCTCCATTATTTCTGACACAAACTTCTGTTAAGCCATAGGGAAAGAAACAATCCTATATAATAAAAGAGTAATATGCTAATTGACCGTACCTCTGCTACACCCACAAGCCACGCCCATCAGTCAATCAGGAGTGAGCATGCAAATTAACCCAACCAGTATGGCTGGACCACAGAGAGAGTGGGAGGCTTGGGTTTGCCTGGCAATGGAGGAAGCCAAGCTTTCTGTACACCCTGGTAGGCCTAGGTCTCTGCTTAAGGCTACAAAGTTTCAATTCTAGAAGATAAATAAATCTCACAAAAATGTCTGTGGCCAGGGAGCAAGCAGCAGGCTTGGCTCTGCTCCAGGCTACAAAGTTTCAGCTATAGAAGATAAATAAATCCCAGATACCAGAGCCTCCACTTGGGTCACCAGTGGGTGTGCTCCAGCCTGCAAACCACCACAGGTGGGAATCCCCACCCTGATCCGGGATATCCTTCAGGAAAAATCAGCCAGCCCCACCCATCCACCAGCCCTCTATCATATCTAATAAAAGTAAGATGGAAATTGACCATCACTCAAACACACAAGATTGCTGTCCCCATATGGTCAAAGATGACTTCTTCCATGTGGACACAAGATGGCTGCCACAGGATAGCCAGCAGGTATGGGCAGTTGTGAGGGACCAGGTCTGCAGGGGAGGGAAGTTAGGGGTGGTGAGGCTGGCAGAGGAGGGAATTTGGGGGCAACTGGGCCTAAAGGGAAGGGCAGTTGGAGAGGACCAGGCTTGCAGAGGGGGGCTGTTAGGGGTTACCAGGCCTGCAGGGGAGGGCAGTCAGGGGCAAATGGGATGGCAGGGGAGCAGTTAGGCATTAATCAGGCTGTCAGGGGAGTGGTTAGGGGTGATCAGGCTGGCAGGCAGAAGCAATTAGGGGCAATCAGGAAGGCAGGAAGGTGAGCAGTTGGGAGCCAGCAGTCCTGGATTGTGAGAGGGATGTTCAACTGCTAGTTTAGGCCTGAATCAAGTAGTATCAGGCTTAAATGGGCAGTTGGACATCCCTCTAGGGGTCCCAGAGAGGGTGAAGGCTGGTCTGAGGAACCCATTCCCCATGCATGAATTTCATGCACCAGGCCTCTGTCAGAATATAAAGTGCCAATGTGATTATGAATTTGAATGTGTCAATGTAGGAAACATCCAAACCTGTAGAGAATTTTTATGAATTAATTAGAATTAATTAATTAATCTTCTTGATAACATATGCTGGGAAGAAAGATCTCATATGCTCCAGAGAATAACAGTTTTGAAGCTTCTTTTATGCATTTGAATTTAAGGATTTAAGGAGGAAATTTAAGGAACGTTATAAGGTGGGGCAAAGCAAGTCAGAGATTAGATTATATGACAATTCACAAAATTATGTGCTTTCTTGAGGAAGGTTACAATTTATTTCATAGGTATGTTAACACAGATATGTAGAAACAATGGACAGCTTGCTTAAGGCAAAGATAAGCCTTTTTTATTTTTATTTTTTTATATTTTATTGATTTTTCACAGAGAGGGAGAGGGACAGAAAGTCAGAAACATCGATGAGAGAGAGACATAGATCAGCCACCTCCTGCACACCCCACACTGGAGATGTGCCCGCCAGCAAGGTACAACATGCCCCTGACCGGAATCGAACCCGGGACCCCCCAGTCCGCAGGCCAACGCTCTATCCACTGAGCCAAACCAGTCTCGGCTAAACCTTTTTTTAAAAAAATGTTTATTATTAATAATATTCCAGATATCTCCCATTTTCTCCTCCCTTTACTCCCTTCCCAGCCCTTACCTACCCACCAGGTCTGCACAATCCTATTGCCCATGTCCATGGGCTATGCATAGGCTATCTAATAAAAGAGAAACATGCAAATTGACCGTACATCCATTACACTCACAAGCCACGCCCACAAGCCACAACCATATACCAATCAGGAGCGAGTATGCAAGTTAACCCAATCAAGATGGAGGTTAATTTGCATATCAAGGTGCAGAGCAAAGACTGAAGACAGCCTAGAAGAAAGCCAAGCGCTGCAGTGTGGGAAACTTGTGCTTGACAGCCATTTTGTAGTAAGCTCCAGCCACATTAGCACTAACCTTGGGCTAGGTTTCAATTACCCCAAACCCTATCTCTTTCCCGTAAGTCGGGTGTTTCACCTTAAGGGCTAGGCCAGGTGTTTTTACCTTAAGGGCTAGGACAGGTGTTTCACCTTAAGGGCTAGGCCTCATTTCTCCTTCTCCCTATAAATACCCCAAACTCCTATTGAATAAATGAGACTTGATCAGAACTTTGTCTTGTCTCCATTCCTTGTGTCTCTTGTCCCTTTCATCCCCACTCCCCCTCTAGGGTCCTTGTTGACTTCACCCATGGGTCGGGACACTGCAGAAGGGAGGGAAGCTGTGGAGAAGCAAGCAAGTGGGGCAGTGGAGAAGGGAGAGAAGCAGGCGAGGCAGCAGAGACCACTACAGGAAGCCTTATTCTTCCTCCAATGGGCCTCTAGTGTATATATATACATATATGTATATATATACATATATATATATGGCTAATATGCAAATAGATCAGAACAACCAAACAACTGGTCACTATGATGTGCACTGACCACCAGGAGGCACGCGAGGAACATAGGCATAGGCAGCAGAGCATGGAATAAAGCAGGCATTGGGCATAGCCGGATGGTGGAACAGGTGAGTGGGGGTGCCAGACTAAAGTGATGTACTGGTTGCTATCATCGGGGCAAGCCTCTGGTGATTACTGAAAACTCTTTGCTCCTGTGCACTGTGATCCCATCTGGCACTCACACCTGCTGTTAGTGCCAGCCCCACTCACACCTGCTGCTAGCACTGGAGCTGCCGCTCACACCCGTTGCCAGCACCCAGCGCCAGCTCCATTCACTTGGCATTGTCAGCGGAAGCGAGCAGTGGCTGCCAACCCCGATTGCTCCTCAGAGCTTCTCCACCTCCCCCTGCTCCTGAGGGGTGATCAAGGCAGCATCTGCCACTGGCACCCGCTCACAGTGTTGGCCCCAATCACTTCACACCATCAGTGGGTCTGGTGCCATCAGCAGGTGGGAGCAGCAGGAATGGGGCTGCCAGCAGACCAGGGGCTGTGGCAGGAGGGGCTGTATGGGGGCATGGAGGATGGGCTGAAATCCACCCCTGTGTCTACTGTGGCCCACAGTTCCTTTCAAGGTGCACGAATTCCTGAACTGGGCTCCTAGTAAGTATATAAGTTATTGGTTTATCTCTTCTTGTCCTCTCACATCGAGGTATGTCAATCTGTGCTGTGCCTCCCTGCTTCAGGTCTTATTTTGTTGGTCAACTCATTTTGTTCATTACATTCCACAAATAAATGAGATCACGTGATGTTTGTCTTTTTCAGTTTGGCTTATTTCATTTAGCATAATATTTTCCAGGGCCATCCAAGCTGTCTCAAAGGTAAGAGATCCCTCTATTTATAGCTGTATAGCATTCCATTGTGTAAATGCCCCACAGTTTTTTTTATCCATTAATCTACCAATGGGCACTTGAGCTATTTTCAAATGTTAACTATTGTAAATAATACTACTATGAACATAGGGGTGCATATATTCTTTCTGAATGGTGTTTTGGGGTTTTTAGGCTATATTCCCAGAAGTGAGATCACTGGGTCAAATGGAAATTCCATTTTTAATTTTTTTGAGGAAACTCCATACTATTTTCTATAGTGGCTACATGAAAAAAAATGCTCAATGTCACTAATCATCATAGAAATGCAAATTAAAACCAGAATGAGATATCACTTCACACCTGTCAGAATAGCTTCCATCAAAAAGTCAACAAACAACAAGTGCTGCTGACAAGGATGTGGAGAAATGAGAACACTAGTTCACTGCTGTTGGGAATGCAGAAAGGTAAACCTTTTATTGAAAAGTTATATACCTGGAGCATAACTATCCACCATATCAGGTTAAGAATTTATGATCAGATGACCCTCTGAGATTACTTTCCATAGAATTTATTTTCCTCCACAAAAGGGAGCAAATATGTCACCCCAAAATATGCTTCTTTGGCAGAAGCACTATTTTTTTTTCTAGACACTTTGTCTATTTTATTTTTTTAATTTTATTTTTCAATTGCAGTTGACATTGAATATTGTATTAGTTTCAGGTGTACAGCATAGTGGTTATGTAGTAGGAAGATACTCAGACATGAGCAGAGCAAGAATAATGGGCCAGTTACAGAAGGTCGCCAAGGAAGAAAGACCCAGGTGCCTAGCAATGAGCAGAACTGAGAAAATAATGACCTCACTCCCAGGGTAATCATTCCTCCCCAGCATGTCTCTGGTTATGCAGTTTGGAGCATCCCCTGATGTTTCCTCCTGTGGCATGTTGCTAGTCATGCAGTAGACTTCCTTGGAGGAGGAACTAGGGATTTCCTATTCAATCGCTTGGACAACCACTCCTTTAATGATTAACCCATAAGGATAACACCTAGGCCTCAGTTGTGTTTCAGCTCCAGGCCCAGAAAAGCAGCCAAACCAGACAAGCAATGCCATGGATGACATCAGGACCACCTGCAATGTCTAATGATGACCCCTGCCTTACTACCAACCAATCAGTGGAGGTTACAACACTGAGAGGACATACCTGGAAAGCTGCTGAATATTCTATTGGGATCCTTCTCTGACACCCCCAGATAAATACTCTCAAGATAGAGGCCCCAGTGTGTCTCTCTCTATGGAGCACAGCCACACCTTGCCCCACCCACCTCCTTTCCCCAGGCACCTTTTCCTGGCCACTTTTTCTCCTAAGTTCCAAGGGCCCTTCTTTTGACTCTGTAACTTCTTTCCTGAGCTAATCTTTTTCCTATTGCTTACTTATTCTACCTCTGTGATTTTCTAAATAAATTTTCTCTTATAGTTTTGATATCATTGTGATTAACCCACTTATTAATTAATTAACAGGAAAGGAGCAAAGGGAAGGTCAGATAATATGGGCATGCCATTTGTGCCAGAAAGCTGCAGTTTAACACTCTCCAGGTTGCAAATCCTGGGAGAAGGGACTGCACAAAGAAAGAATAGATGCATATCCTATAAGTCTAGGTGATGTAAAGAAGGTAATTACCTATCAGTCACACTTGGAAGCAGGTCATTGGCCAGAATAGGTGTGCCTTCTGCAAGGGCATGTAATCTGAGATACATGAGCTCAAAAGGAGTTTCCTCTCTTGACTCTCTTGCTTTCTTGGGATTCTGGTTGCAGGGGGTATACTCTCATGCTCTACACATGCCCAATTGGCCTGCAGCCATGTGGATGCCACACAATGGATTAATGGATTACAACTAGCCTGATGATCTGCCAGACTCAGCTTCACTATGGGGTGGAAACTCTGGCGACTGGTTTTGGCTTTAGCGCTAATGGATTCATAGCTGCACATTTCCCAGGATTGGTTTCAGAAAAATGGGACTTTGCAAACCAAGGGATATAACTCTATGCAAATAAAAAGTATCTGCTTTGATTCAACTCTGAATTTTACAGTTAAAATGGGATAGATGTGATGCTGTTGTAATAACCTGGTTATTATTTAATAGGAAAGGAGTGAAAGGGAAGGCCAAATAACATAGTCATGCCATTTATACAGCTATGCCAAAAAGCTGCATTTAACATTCTCCAAGTCTATTCCCTGCTGACTGATAGGGAAAGGACTAGACAAAGGCAGTTTAAACCCATGCTCAGTAAAATCTGATTGATGTGGGAAAAATGCTTGTCCATCAATCACACTTAGAAACAGGTAATTGGCCAGTATGGGCATGGCAATTGCACGGATGTAAAATCTACTAGTGTGTAGACTAAGAGCTGTTCTATCTGGGCTCCAGGATGCCTGGTTCCCTGTGAACCCTACTTCAAGGGGCTTCACTGCCCTGTGCACACATGACACAGAGCCATGTTGGGCTCCAAACATTAGTAACAGGCTTTCATCGGGCCTGAATGCTGAACTACAACCACTGTAATATGGAACAGAAGCTCTGGACATTGGCCTTGTTTCTGGCCCTGCTGAACTCCCAACAGCACATTTTCCAGGATTGCTTTAGGGTCAGAGGACTTTGGAATCTGAGAGATGTAACTACATGCAAATAAAAAATTTTTCTGGAGAAGGAAGATGGCTGCAGACGGGAAGGCAGACTGAAAGATATTGCTTGAGTGAGAGAACGAAAGGAGAGTGTGTGGTCGCACGCAGGGAGGGGTGTATATTTGTGGGTTGAAGGACAGCTATACTCCAAGGGACTGTTGGGGATTGCTGGACCAGTTTCCCCTGACCAGGCAGCCTCCATTGCTGCTGAAATCCCTCCTAGAGCAATGGGCTCTGATGCGGACACTGGACCATCTTGAAGGGGAGAGTGGCTCTTATTGGAAGCCTAAAAATCCCAGAAATCTACAACAATAATACACAAGGAACAGCTGCGAACCCAGGAACACAAGACCATAGCAGCACAAATAAGCAGACTCAGATGATCTCTGCAAATTTTCAAAGATAGACAATATATTGGGTAACAGGCAAAGTTCTGCTCAAATCCAAGAAGTTAGAAATCAGATGAAGCATCTTCTCAGATCACAATGGCATAAAACTAGAAATCAACTAAAATAAAAACAATCAAACACCTAGAGACTAAATAGCATGTTATTAAACAATGACTGGGTTACCAGAGAGATCAAAGAAGAAATAAAAAGCATCATGGCAACAAACAAAAGAGATATAGCAAAACATGAGATATAGAAAAAGGGAAATTTATAGCTCTACAGCACTATGAGATGGAAATTCATAGCTCTACAATCTTACTACAAAAACAAGTAACAATGGCAATTAATTACCTAACCCAACAACTGAAAGAGTTAGAAAGAGAGCATCAAGAAAAGCCCAGAATAAGCAGAATGAAGAAAATAATAAAGATCAGAGCAGAGATAAATGAAATAGAGACAAAAATAATAATAATAATACATAAGATCAACAAAACCAAGAGCTGATTCTTTGAAAGGATTAACAAGATTGATGAACTCCTAGCCCAGCTCACCAAGAAGCAAATAGAGAAGATCCAAATAAACAAAATCATAAATGAAAGAGGTGAAATAACAACCAATCCCATGGAAATACAAAGGATTATGAAAAAATAATATGAATAAGTCTATTCCAACAAAATGGACAACCTAGATGAAATGGAAATATTCCTAGAAAAATACAAGCTTAAAACTCAACCAAGAATAATAATTTAAAAAAAGAAAAAAACCTGAGTAGGCTAATAACTACCAAAGAAATTGAAACAGCGATCAAAAATCTTGCCTCAAACAAAAGCTGTGGTCCAGATGGCTTTACAGGGGAGCTCTACCAAGCAATCAAAGAAGAAATAAAACCCATCCTTTCAGACTATTCCAAGAAATTCAAGAGAAGGCACACTTCCAAGCTTTTTTTTTTTAAATAAGAATTTTTTAATTTTATTTTTACATGTGTCCTTATACTCCCATTACCACCCGCTCCCTATCCTGCCTCTACCCCCAGTTGTCTGTGACCATTGATTAGGCTCATATGCATGCACGCAATTCCCTCTGTTGTTCTCTTCCCTTATTCCCACTGATCCCCACTTTCCCTGAGCTTTGACATTCTGATCGACATTTCTCAGTCTCTGGATCTGTTCTTGTTCATCAGTCTATGTCATTCATTATATTCCACAGATGAGTGAGATCATGTGATATTTATCTTTCTCTGCCTGGCTTATTTCACTTAGCATAAAGTTTTCCATCTGCATCCATGTTGTTGCATATGGTAGGAGCTCCTTCTTTTTTACCGCAGCGCGCAGAGTAGTATTCCATTGTGTAGATGTACCACAGTTTTTTATTCCATTCATCTGCTGATGGGAATTTAGGCAGTTTTGAAATCTTAGCTATGGTGAACTGTGCTGCTATGAACATAGGGGTGCATATGCCCTTTCTGATTAGAGTCTCTAGTTTCTTGGGATATATTCCTAGAAGTGGGATCACTGGGTCAAATGGAAGTTTCATTTTTAGTTTTTTGAGGAAATTCCATACTGTTCTTCACAGGGGCTGCACCAGACTGCATTCCCAACAGTGCAAGCAGGTTGTGTTTTCTCCGCATCCTTGCCAACACTTGTCCTTTGTTGATTTATTGATGACAGACATTCTGACAGGTGTGAGATGGTACTGCATTGTTGTTTTGATTTGCATCTCTCTGATGATTAGTTAGTTTGAGCAGGTTTTAATATGTCTCTTGGCCTTCCTTCTTTCCTCTTTCAAAAAGTATCTATTTAGATCAGTTGCCCATTTTTTATTAGGTTGTTTATATTCTTTTTGTGAAGTTGTATGAGTTCTCTGTAAATGTTGGAGATTAAGTCCTTATGGTTGATATCATTGGCAAATATGTTATCCCAGGCAGTGGGCTTTCTTGTTTTATTGATGGTTTCCTTTGCTGTGAAAAAAGCTTTTTATTTTGATGTAGTCCCATTTGTTTATTTTCTCTTTAGTTTTTAGGAGCAGTATCAATGAAGAAGTAGATTCCTCTAGTATTTTTGTGGTTTCATGTCTTATGTTTAAGTCCTTTATCCATTTTTAGTTTTAGTTTTAGTTTTGTGTATGGTGTAAGTTGGTGATCAAGTTTCATTTTTTCTTTTTTGCACACAGCCAATATATGGTTCATGTCCAGCTAGCATGCTAAATAATAGCTGCCACAGTTAGCATTGGAGTCTACTGGAACATATCTTTCCAGCCCCATTACTTGTTACTTTTACTTTCACCTACTTTACTGGCACTATACCTTAAACATTACCATGTGTCTTTTTCTTCTTTCCTTGTGCCTTTATCACTAAGACAAGATGCTTTTTATTTTCTGAGCACATGGAATGAAATACCCATCTCTGGACCCACCATACTCTGAGTTTCTTACAATCAGTAAATACAGCTCAGGAAATATTTGTTGAATTGAAGTGTGTGGTATTCTATGTTTCATAAGGGATATCATGAATCCTCAAATTAAGCCTTCAATGTAGATACAGCATTTGGCAGGCATCTACTAATTTGACTCATACCCTAAAACACACAATATCTCATGGTTGTCAGCCTTTGGCTAACAGAAAATGTGGAAAAAGCTATTTTCGAGCTTTAAGAGCATACCCCTTGCCCATCAAAGCATACTAGAACACGCAGAGGAAAGCTGTATTCATGAATTTTGGCACCAGTTTCAACCCCCTGCATCTTGTTCCCCTCTCTACTTGTTCCTGTATGCTTATCTGGCTTCTAGCTAGGACAGCCCTTCCAGTGGGGTGAGCTGTTTGATCAATCTTGTGGCTCTTGACCCTCCATTTCTAACCAGCTATATATTCCTTTTTTCTTCCAAACTAAGAACATTCTGGAACACTTCCAATATACCATTACACTTTGTGTGAAGGCCTTAAGACTAGGAAGAGCATAGTGCCCTCCCTTTCCAGGAGGGATCATATATTTAAGAAGCTGTTTTCAAATTTTATTCTCAAGTTTAACAGAAATAACTTAAAACCTCTTGTCTTATTTTTGCATGAGCGGTGCAGCTTGCAGATGACTGGGTACGCTGCCTTCCATTAATTATTCCTGAAATCCTAGGTCCTGTTGTGGAGGCGATCAGTATCAAAGTTTATTAGTCTTGTAGCAAAATCTCCTCTGAAACTACCATGTTTATTGACCACAGACGGACTGTGCATTGATTTCCCCCAATGTGCGTGATGTTCTTATCACTTCCCAGCATAAAGCTCCTTGTTGGTGCTTTTTCTAGACTGAAAGAGAAAACATTATCTGCTTCTCACCTGCTGAAAATCCTGTCATGCTTCTATGCTTCTGAGATGAGTGATAAAAAGGTTTTGTCTAAAGGGCTTCAGGACACTAATCCAGACAAATGTCATATCTGGTATCAATGAGTTTGCTCTGCTTCTCTGTTTATAGTTACTGAACAAAAAGTACAGGACCATGAGGAAAACATTTACACATCCATTCCACAAATATCTAAGGAACACAAACTCTGTGCTAAGTGCAGGGAATCCAGAGGTTGAATTCCTCAGGTAGCTCAGTATAGGAGGGAAGAGCCAAACATCATTTCCTTTTTTTTTTTATTATGATCATTCAAAGCATGCATTTCTCAGATTTGGGAGGACCCTGTTCAACCCTGTCACAACTACTGCCTTTTTTACTGCAAGAGAAAATGAGAATTTTGTTTAGGGAATTTGGCATGTAGAGCCATTGGGAAGATGATAAAAGATTTTCATGGTAGTGGTTTAGTATAGCCGCCCCCCCCCTCCTTTGCAGAAATTATTCAGCCTTAGTCTATATTCCATCCACAGGATAATTTTTCCCATTTTTTTATTTTCTTTGTCTTGTGGAAACACTCTCATCAGGTAACATGAACTTGAACATGTCCCACTTCCACACATTGTGAGTAGAGCAGCGGTAAAGGGAGGCCATGCTGCTAACGACATACAAGAGGTCAGCCCTGGGACCAGGCCCAGGCTGGCAAGTGAGGGGTCAGAAAGAGTTCTTAGATGTGATATTTGTGCCTCCAATCCTCCAAATCTGAAGTATTGGAGGCACAGGAGAGGAGTGAATGAGGCTAAGAGGGCTGTGCTAGAGGAGGGCCTCATTCCAGGCAGAGCAGACAGTAAAACATTAAAAACAATGGCATTGGGGAGAGGAACACAGCTCCAAAATTCCTAAAGCACTAGCAAGAGATGGGAGATGCAGCTGGCATTGTAGACTGAATTAGGTCACCAAAGAGCTAGCTTCACTTCCTTGGCAAATAGGAATAACATAATGTCTGTAAATTATCTAGCTCTGGTGTTTGGTAAATCTCTTCAGTGATTTGGGGAATGATTTCTCCCTCATTTCTATAAAGAACTTTCCAAGTATCCTGGTTGCCCATGTCATTTTGTAGCCTCCTTAAATCACTGCTGATATACAACAGGTCCTCAGATAATGTCTTGCTATAAGGTTGTTGAGGTGCCATAGGAATCTAATTCTTGATTATATCAATTAGCCTATGGTAAAACCTACCAATGACATTAAGTGAGGGCTTACCATATTTTAAATCTCTGTATATATATATAGATTCTACTTACTAATATGTAATCTGCTATTTTCTAATTATTGATATATTGTGAACATCATAACATGCCATTAAATCTCTTTCAACAACAAAATATTTACCAGTTGCATGACACACCACCACAAAGTTGTATCACAGTTTAATTAACAAGTTCTGTACTCTTTGGGCCATTTATAATTTTTCAGTGTTATAAGTAACAATGAGGTGAGAATATTCATTTCATGTGTATTAAAAGAATTGGGTTGTATGATACAAAAGGATATTGATTGTGTATATCCAACATTCTCTGAGTTTTACAGAAAAACATACTGGACTGCACTGAATCAGGCCAGAGTTAGGCCAAGGATTTGGCCTGATGTTCAGAATCACTTTATTAATATTTCTCTTTCTCAGAAATATGCCTCATTATTCAACTTCATCTCTTGCCATGCCCTACCTCATGCCTGTTATTTTCAAATCTGGGGTAACACAACCTTTGCTTCTTTTTAAATCTTATTAATATTTTATTAATGCTTACCACCTTACCTAGCAAAGCAAACCTCCTTATTCAGTGAAGTATAAATACAGATTTTTATTTTTAGTTCCATAATAAAGCCTGAAATGAATAGCATTAGAAAAATCTACCGAGTATTTTCTTTCTATACATGCACTGAGAAATATATATCTTAGAATAAATGCAGGGTAGGAGAGAGATCATGGGTAAAATGAAGAGATACAGAGTTGTTTGTAAAAGCTACTGAGCCTCCTTAACAACCAGATAAGATAACCCTCAGATTAATGTGAAGAGGCAAGTTTATGTTGGAATTACAACTAAGTCCATGTAAACCTATCTTATAGTCTCATAAAATTATAAAGAGAATCCTAACTCTTCTTTAAAGACGATTAGTATTTGCTGAGGAAGCCCGTTCTTTTTTTAATTTAAAGTTTATTTTTTAATTACAATTTAATATTTCTGTATTAATTTTAGGTGTGCATCATAGTGATTAGACAATCATATACTTTACCAAATGTTACCACCAATATTTCCAGTACCCACTTGGCACCAAACATAGTTATTATAATACTAGAGAACCAGTGCATGAAATCACGCACATCCCAGAATCCCTCCCCACATGTGCCTCTCAATACATGCAGCCCCACCCTCCTGCCCAGAGTAATCCCATGGCCACCACCCGCTACGGCCATCCCAGGAGACACGACCCAGAAAGAGTCCCATGGCCACTGCTGCTATGGGAGGCAGGACCCAGAAACCTGCCCATGGCACTGGCAGGACCCAGAATCCCACCTGTGCCTCCTGTCAAGTCCTCCAGAGTCAATTCCCCACCCATCTGTCCACACCTACCCATGCATACCTGCTGCACATGAGCCTCCTGCTGATCAGTTGTTATGGTGTGAGGGAGTCACAACTATTAGCATATTAGCTCTTTATTATATAGGATTATTTATTATATTTCCTGTACTGTACTTCCATCCCCATGACTATTTGTAACTTCCAAATTGTACTTTCTTTTTTTAAATGCTTATTTTTCTTTAGAGTTTACATTTAATGTTATTCTGTATTAATTTCAGATGTGTAGCATAATGGTTTAAAAGTCATGTACTTTATAGAGTGGTCCCCAGTGTTTGAAGTATTACCTGAACCCATAAATGTGGTAGTTATCAAAATATCATTGACTATATCTCCTTATGCTATAATGTACATTTCTGTGACTATTCTGTAACTATCAGTTTGTACTAATTCATCCCTTCACCTTGATCACCCTGCCTTAAATTCCTCTCCTCTCTGTCAAATGTCATTCTGTTCTCTGTACCTATTCATCTGTTTCTATTTTATTTATTTATTTTATTCATTATATTCTATATATAATTGAGATCACATGGTATTTGTCTTTCTCTGACTAACTTATTTTACTGAGTATAATATCCTCTAGGTCCAGCCATGCTGTCACAAATGGTAATATTTCACTCTTTATTATGGCTAAGTAATATTTCATTGTATATATGTACCACACTTTGTTATCCACTCACCTATTGATAGGCACTTGGGTTGCTTTGAGGAAGCCTATTCTTTTAAAAACCCAGTTTACTTTTTGAAATGACTAGCAAGTTCCTATCTACTTATATCTGTGATATTTAGGGTTACTGCCATATAAATTTGGCCCACAAAGTAAACACTCTTTCTGGTTTGGAATTCTACATTCTTCAAGTGAGAAACTGCTAAAAGTATTTTAAAATGTATAAAATAAGTACAGTCTTTTTAAAAATATTTTTATTGATTTCAGAGAAGAAGGGAAAGGAAGAGAGAGATAGAAACATCATTGATGAGAATCATTGATCGGCTTCCTCCTACATGCCCCATACTGAAGATCGAGCCTCCAACCCCAGACATGTGCCCTGACTGGGAATGGAACCATGACCTTCTGGTTCATAGGTCGATGCTCAACCACTGAGCTACTTTGTATCCAAGTAGCACAAGTAAATAATTCAAAACTGACAGCAATATGCAACACTGGTACATATATACAGTTTTAAAAAGTGCATTTTCATCACTCACTCAGGAAGACTCGAATGGTGATTTCCAAGTGTGTGTGTGTGTGTGTGTGTGTGTGTGTGTGTGTGTGTGTGTTTTCTAGACATGGAAGAGGGAGTTTTTGAGAACTTCAGAAAAACACATTGCAGTCCAAACAATCAATTCAATAGCAGATTCATATAGTTTATTGCCTCCCACCCTGATCTTTGACACAACAGCATGAACACTTAGCCCTTGGATCAGCCAAGAATGCACTTTTAGATTTGTACCACTCAGCAGTTTTTTCATTCATCAAATATTCACTATGTCCACTATCAATGACCTCAAAATCTAATAGAAGAGGAAACACACAGCTGAAAGCATATAACCTGCTAAGTACAGTGATCAAGGTAAGAGCATGGAAGAAGAGCAAATACCTACCCTGGCTAAGCAATATTCTCTCTTTCAGAGTCCTACCATTTTACTTGGTATTTCAGCTGACAATTCAACGTATAGATTCTTTCCAGCCCAATTATAGTGCTAACATTTAGATTTTATTGCTATTGTGCTTACTGTATGATAAATATTTTACATACATTATCTTATGTAATCCTCACAAATACCATATGAGGTGCATAAAAATTCTATTTCATGGGTGTAGAGAAGATGAATAAATTACCCAAGATTTCTAGCCCAGCTTGGCCTAACTCCAGAGCTCTGGCTTATTGTATCTCACAATGCTGACTCTCCAATTTTTTTAAAAAAAGAAAGTGACTAATTGGGTTAAAAACTACAGAGGGGTTGATCAGAGTAAGAAGGGGTCTTTGAATTTCGTCAATAGGAAATCACATTTGTGCCCATTGTACTAGTGTCCTAGGGCTGCCATATCAAAGTACCACAAACTGGAGGTCTTAAATAATCATCTCCCAGTTCTGGAGGCTAGACATCTGAGATCAAGGTGCTAGGAGGAATGGTTCCTTCTAAGGTCTATGAGGGAAAATTTGTTCTATGTCCCTAAGGATACAAGCTTCTGGTACCCTTAGGCCTTCATTGGCTTGTAGATGGCCATATTCTCCCAGTGTCTCTTTGTACTGTCTTCCCTCTGTTGTGTGCCAGTGTCAGTCCAAATTTCCCCTTTTTATAAGGACACCAGTTATATTAGATTAAAGCCTACCTTAATTATGTAACTTTGATCATCTCTATAAAGACTTTGTTTCTAAATTAGGTCACGTTTTGAGATATGGGGTTAGGAATTCAACATACTTATTTTGGGGGATCACAATTCAACCCATACCATACAATGAATGAGCACTTTCAGCTCAGTAGTAACTACAGAATGTAAGGAAGGGACACAGACTGTGATGTAAAGTGACAGGAACTGGCTGGGAGTTAGAGGAAGCTTGAGAACATTTTCCAGATTAGAGGAAAAACTCCAGGACAACAAGAGTACTTCAAGAAGAGGGGAAAAATTGTGGCAGAATAGACAGACGTGTCTGGAGCCTTATCACTGGGCAGACGGAGAGAGCAGCTGAGAGTCGCATTGGGAGTGTTTGTTGGCAAGTTAAGAGTCAGTTGTCCTCCAGGAGAAGGTGGGGGACTGCTGGACGGGGCTCACCTGACCAGGCAGCCCCACTGCCATGGGGTTTTTGTCTGCCAGAGTCACCAGCACGAATGCGGAGACCGCACCACCTTGCAGAGGGAGGTGAATGTCTGGGGCGGTCTGAAAAGCTACAGCTGCAGCATTCACCGAACAACCGGGGGATCCAGAACACCGCTCTCCAATCGGCGCAGACACGGGGACTCAGAAGAGCTCCACACGCCACACGGAAAGGTCAGATTTCACCTGGGATAAGGTGAGGTCTCCTGTCCCACAGAACAGAGACATGCACACTGTGGGAACTGGACTGGAGGAAAGCTACTCTAAAGAGAAATCCACGGATGTGGGGCAGGGTGTGATCCCTAAATATGGAAGAGGACCCTCAGAATTATTAACAGAATGGAGCTCTAGAAAGCAACCTATTTTCTGAGGCAGAAGGACAGCCTGGGAGTTATTACACTGTCCAGGCTGCTTGAACAGGAGCGGGAAGGGAGAGAGCACAGACAGCACTCTCCTCTTCAGACCCTGACTTCTGATTGCTAAGCCCAATACATAGTATCACGTAATTGGAGACACACTGAGAAACTGCAGGGGAAGGGTGTTTTTCTGGAACCTGGGGATTGGAGTGCAGAGTAACATCAGAGAATCAGCTCTGGGGCAACCCATCCCCACAAACTTGTATTGAGAACCACAGAGTAGCAGGATCTAAGCACAGCCTAGAGAGGTCAATTTTGAAACACTGCCAACCAGTGGATGATGCACAAATTGACTCTCACATGTTCACAAAAGAATAAAGAGATTAGGACAAATCCTACAGTGGAACACAGGGAACTACAATACCTTCCCAACTGGGAAACAGGAGTGCTAAACAGAACAATAGTAGAAGTGAATAACATCCACTACTGCCCATTCTATTTTTTTTGCGTATTTTAATTAAAAACTATTTATTTTATTTTCTCCCCAATTGATTTTACCTTTTTAATTATTACATTTTTATTTTCAACTAGTATTATTACTACTACTATTTTACCTTTTTGGGGAAAAAAGTGTCATTTTATTTGCTCTTAGTTTTACTTTGGAATTTGAGTTCTACATTCTATTTTCATCTTTCCTTTGGGATAATTTTACTCTATCTCAACTCTACTTTTATGTCAACACTCTCTTCCTAACTTTCCCCATTTTGTTGTCTTGTTTCTCTTTCCCTTTTCCAATTTTAGATTCTCCCTATTCTTTCTCTCTACCTGGTTAAAAATTTCACCTCACTTATATATCTAATTGCAAATCCCCTACTCCAAGTCCATACATACCTCTCTCTTCTTGTCTTCACTATCCAAAAAAATTATTTTTCTCTAGGTCCTTTTGTTGTTGTTTCCCTGAAAGGTGATTATATCAATTTTTTATACTTTTTTGTGAGATTGATTTTGCTTATTCTATCTGTTTTATTTTGCTTTTTGTTTGCTTTGTTTTGGTTTTTTACCTCTCTTCTCCCTCGACTCCCTTGATATTGGTTGTTATTTGTAGTTTGTATTAATCTCCAGGTACTTGTTGCCAGCATTTCTTGGGATTAATGGCTGTCCTATTGAAGTTTCTTCCTCACATCTATAACTTCTTCCCCTTTTCTCTCTTGTTCTCTTTCTTTTCTCTCTGAATTTTTTTCTCATTCTCCTTTCTTCTTCTTCTTCTTCTTCTTCTTCTTCTTCTTCTTCTTCTTCTTCTCCTTCTTCTTATTATTATTATTTTATTTTATTTTATTTTATTTTTTGCATTATTTTTTTATTTTTCTTCTTTCTCCCAATTTGATTTTGGCACTTCTTTCTTTTCTTTTTTCCTCATTTTTCTCCTCTTCTTTCTCTATTTACCCCTAATTTGTCTTTATTAGTGGTCACCTTACTTGTGGTTATTAACATTGTGAATACATTTCTGTTCAGACCCCCTTGTGTGTTATACCTGGTCATGTTGTAGTTTTTGCCTTTAAATCAATGTAGGAGAGAGAACTACATAACCACACACCCAGAGAAGAAAGACCATGGGCAGACGAAGAAACAGCCCGCATATGACATAGAATCAGGTATCATCAGAAAAGGAAGTAAATGAAATAGAAGAAGAAATAGATCTGCCAGAGAAAGAGTTCAGATAAAGGTCATAAGATGGCTGAAAAGAATGAAAGATAAAATCGACAATGTGAGTAAGACCAAAGAGGAAGTGAAGAAGAACCAAGAGGAAATGAAGAAGAACCAAGAAGAAATGAAAGATGACATCACTGCTATAAAGAACTCAATAGAAAGCATCAAAAGTAGACTAGAAGAAGCAGAGGACCGCAACAGTGAGCTAGAAGACAAGGTAGGAAAAAATACCCAAGTACAGCAGCTTCTAGGAAAAAAAATTAAAAAGCAAGAGGAAAGCCTAAGGAAACTTTGGGATATCACAAAACAAAACAACATCTGCATAACTGGGGTTCCAGAAAGAGTAGAAAGTGAGCAAGGAATAGAAAACCTGTTTGAAGAAATAATGACAGAAAACTTCCCCAATAGAGGAAAGAAAAAAACCACACAAATCCAAGAAGCTCACAGAGTGCCAAGCAAAATGAACTCCCAAAAACTGACACCAAGGCACATTATAATTAAATTGGCAAACACCAACGACAAAGTAAGAATCTTAAAAGCGTCCAGAGAGAAACAGAAAGTTACCCACAAAGGAAGCACCATAAGACTAGCTACTGATTTCTCAACACAATCTCATCAGCCCAGAAGGGAATAGAATGAAATATACAAAGTCATGCAAAGGAAGGGTCTGTATCCAAGAATACTGTACCCTGCAAGGCTTTCAACCAAAATTGAAGGTGAAATCAGAAGCTTCACAGACAAAAAAGGATTAAGGGAATATATTACCACCAAACCGGCAATGGAAGAAATGTTAAAGGGTCTGTTGTAATAAAAAGAAATAGGAAGTGAAGAAGGAATTCCGGGGTAAAGACTAAAAATGGTGAAAGATAAGTACTTATCAATAATAACTTTAAATGTAAACAGATTAAATGCTCCAAACAAAAGACATAGGGTAATGGATTGCATAAGAAAACATGATCCATATATCTTCTGTCTACAAGAAACCCACCTCAGAAAAAGAGATGCACACAGATTGAGGATGAAGGGATAGAAGATGGTATTACAGGCAAATGGAAATGAAAAATAGCTGGATTTGCAATACTTATATCTGACAAATTAGATCTCAAAGTGAAGAACATAACAAGACATAAAGAAGGCCACTTCAGAATACTAAAGGGAACAATCCAACAAGAATAAATAACTCTGGTAAACATATATGCACCCAATATAGGAACACCTAAAAACATTAAAAAAAAACTCCTGGAGGTTATTAAGGGAGAGATTGACAGCAATACAATCATAATAGGAGACTTTAATACCCCATTGTCACCACTAGATAAATCCTCTAAACACAAAATCAGCAAAGAAACATCAATCCTAACTGACTCACTACACCAGATGGAATTAATTGACATCTTCAGAACAATTCACCCCAAATGCACAGAATATACATTCTTCTCCAGTGTCCATGGGTCATTATCAAAGATACACCATATGTTGGGTAATAGGAAAAGTCTCTTCAAATTCAAGAAGATAGAAATCATATCAAGCATTTTCTCAGATCACAGTGGCATAAAACTGGAAATCAGCTACAATAAAAACAATACAAAGAAATCAAACAAACGGAGACTAAATAGCATGCTATTAAACAATGACTGGGTAACCAGAGAGATCAAGGAAGAAATAAAAAACATGATGACAACAAATGACAATGACAACACAACAATACAAAATTTATGGGATATGGTGAAAGCAGTCTTGAGAGGGAAGTTCATAGCTCTACAAGCCTACTGCAAAAAAAAAACAGGAAACAATGGTAATAAATTTGCTAACCCTACAACTAAAAGAGCTACAATGAGAGCAATAAGAAAAGCCCAATGAATGCAGAAGGAAGGAAATAGTATAGATCAGAGCGGAAATAAAATACATGGAGACTAAAGAAACAATTCAAAAGATCAACAAAACCAAGAACTGGTTCTTTGAAAGGATAAACAAGATGGATGGACCTCTAGCCAGGCTCACCAAGAAGCAGAGAGAAGACCCAAATAAACAAAATCAGAAATGAAAGAGGAGAAATAACAACAGACCCTGCCAAAATAAAAAGGATTGTTAAAAAATACTATGAACAATTCTATTCCAACATATTGGACAACCTGCAAGACATGGACATATTCCTAGAAAAATATAACCTTCAAAAACTCAATCAGGAAGAATCTAAACAGCTCAATAGGCCAATAACTATGGAAGAAATTGAAGCAGTCATCAAACAGCTTCCAGCAAACAAAAGCCGGGGACCAGATGGCTACACAGGAGTGTTTTATCAAACATTCAAGGAAGAATTAAAACCTATCATCCTCAGACTATTCAACAACATTCAAGAAGAAGGAACACTTCCAAACACCTCCTATGAAGCCAGCATCACCCTAATACCAAAACCAGATAAAGACAACACAAGGAAAGGGAATTATAGGCCAATATCTCTCATGAATTTAGATGGCAAAATCCTCAACAAAATCCTAGCAAATCGGATCCAGCAGTACATCAGAAATTCATCCCAGGAATGCAAGGATGATACAATATCTGCAAATCAATAAACGTGATACATCACATAAACAAATTGAGAGATAAAAATCACATAGTCATATCAATTGATGAAGAAAAAGCATTTGACAAAATTCAACACCCTTTCTTGATAAAAACTCAAGGTGGGAATAGAAGGATCATAACTCACCATCATAAAAGGTAATATATGATAACCCCACAGCTAACATACTCAATGGGCAAAAACCAAAACCATTTCCCCTAAGAACAGGAACAAGACAGGGATGCCCACTCTCACCTCTCTTGTTTGACATAGTGCTGGAAGTATTAGCCATTGCAATTAGACAAGAAGAATAAATAAAAGGCATTCAAATTGGAAAAGAAGAAGTAAAGCTGTTTTTATTTGCAGATGACATGATACTGTATGTAAAAAACATGAAGGACTCCATCCAAAAACTAATTGACTTAATAAATGAATTCGGCAATGTAGCAGGATACAAAATTAATGCCAAGAAATCAGTGGCATTTCTATACACTAGTAGTGAAATTACAGAAAGAGAGACTAAAAAAGCAATCCCATTTACCATCGCACCAAAAAAATTAAGATACCTAGGAATAAATATAACTAAGGAGGTAAAAGACCTATATGCAGGAAACTACAGGACACTGAAAAAAGAGATAGAGGAAGGCGTAAACAGATGGAAGAGCATACCATGCTCATCGATTGGGAGAATCAACATCATTAAAATGTCCATACTACCCAAAGCAATCTATAGATTCAATGCACTTCCCATTTACATACCAACGACATATTTCACAGACTTAGAAAGAATTCTTCAAAGATTCGTCTGGAACAAAAAAAAAGACCACGAATAGCTACAGCAATCCTGAGAAAGAAGAATAAAGTAGGTGGAATCTCAATACCAGATTTCAAGCTATATTACAAAGCAACTGTTCTCAAAACAGCCTGGTACTGGCACAAGAACAGACATATAGACCAATGGATTAGAATAGAGAACCCAGATATTCACCCAAACCACTATGATCAACTAATATTTGACAAAGGAGGCATGAACATTAAATGGAGCCAAGACAGCCTATTCAATAAATGGTTTTGGAAAAATTGGACAGATACAAGAAAAAAAAATGAAACTGGACTACCAACTTACAGCAAATACAAAATATATTCAAAATGTATACAGGCCTTACACATTAGACAGGAAACCATTAAAATACTAGAGGAATCCACAGGCAGCACAATCTCAGATGTATGCTGAAAGAACTTCACTGATACTGCTCCAAGGGCAATGGAAGCTAAAGAAAAAATACACAAATGGGACTACATCAAAATAAAAAGCTTTTGCACAGTAAAGGAAACCATCAACAAAACAATAAGAAAGCCCACTGTATGGGAGAACATATTTGCAAATGTTATCACTGATAAAGGTTTAATCTCCAAAATCTACAGCCAACTTATACAACTTAATAAAATGAAGATAAATGATCCAATTAAAAAAATGGGCAATGGACCTAAATAGAACCTTTTCAAAAGACAACAGAAGGAAGGCCAAGAGACACATGAAAACCGGTTCAAAGTCACTAATTATCTTAGAGATGCAAATCAAAACGACAATGCAATGCTATCTCACACCTGTCAGAATGGAATCATCAACAAATCAACAAACGACAAGTGTTGGCACAGATGCAGAGAAAAAGGAACCCTTGTGTACTGTTGGTGGGAATGCAGACTGGTGCAGCCACTGTGGAGAAGAGTATGGAGTTTCCTCAAAAAACTAAAAATGGATCTCCCATTTGACCCAGCAATCCCACTCTTAGGAATATATCCTAAGAAACTAGAAACACCAATCGGAAAGGATTTATGCACCCCTATGTTCATAGCAGGACAGTTTACAATAGCTACAATTTAGAAACAGCCTAGGTGCCCATCAGCAGATGAGTGCATCAAAAAACAATGGTACATCTACACAATGGAATTCTATGCTGCCATTAAAAAGAAGGAATTCTTACCATTTGCAGCAACCTGGATGGAACTGGAGAGCCTTATGCTAAGTGAAATAAGCTAGTCAATGAAGGAGAAGCATCACATGATCTCACTCATTGGTGGATAATAAAGAACATTATAAACTGATGAACAAAAGGATAGATGCAGAGGCAGTAAAGCATCAAACAGTCTTTCAAATTACAGCACGAAGATGAAGGAAATGTGGGGTAGATAAGAGATCAACCATAGGACTTGTATGCATGCATATAAGCATAACCAATGAACAGTAGACACTGGGGGGTTGGGAGGGTGGCGGTCAATGGGAAGATATGTATATATGTAACATAATAAAAATAGATAGATAGATAGACAGATAGATAGATATAGAAAGGTAGATAGTACTTCAAGAACTGTGGAGAGAAGATAACTGATGGAGCAGAGTCTGGCAGGAAATTGAAGGGAGTGTGGATCCTCAGAAAGTATGCAGGATGCCACTCTTGAAACAAAGGAGGAGGGGAGCGATTTAAACAACTGATACTTATATGCATTTGTGGAGACATCTGCTTCACCTCAGCCCCAATCTCCCCAGGTTCTCTAGAAGCCCACCTCGTATTTCTTTAAAATCTTACACTTATATTTTTATAACTCTTAGCTATTTGATTTGCAGCTCTATAATTGTCAGGTATTGCTTACCACTTGACTAAAAGTATCACAGGAACTTTTCCATAGTCATTTCTAGAAAAAGTGTTTGATTGAGTGAAGAAATGAATGCATAAATATAGAAAAGGAGTTATTACGTAAAATAATCAGGTCTTGTAGCACACTGATCTACATTGGTGAGGATAAGCAGTGAAGCAAAGGCTTGTGGGCAAAGGCATGGAGAAAGCACTGAGCAAGCTTATTGACAAGGCATGCACCTCTGCCAAGACACATGATGGAAAATATCCCTCCATTCACATCTGCTTATATGCTAGTAACAGGACACTAGAAATAACTGTGAAATCTGTCATCATCATTTCCTACTAAGGTGAGCAACAGGTACATGTGGACCTGAAAACCTCATCATGCAATGAGCAGGTTGAAATAAAAGGATGCTTATTTCCTAAAACGTCCATATTTTTAACCCAATTGTCAAAATCTAAAGCTACTAGATAAGGGGCAAGTCTTACAAATTGGTGCAAGGTGGGCGTTTTTTTAAAATATATTTTTTATTGATTTTTTTACAGAGAGGAAGGGAGAGAGATAGAAAGTCAGAAATATCGATGAGAGAGAGACATCGATCAGCCGCCTTCTGCACACCCCACAGTGGAGATGCACCCACAAGCAAGGTACATGCCCCCAACTGGAATCGAACCTGGGACCTTTCAGTCCGCAAGCCGACGCTCTACCCACTGAGCCAAACTGGTCTCGGCAAGATGGGCATTTTTGAAAATGGTTTGGCCTAACTCCAGAGCTCTGGTTTATTGAATCTCACCATGCTGACTCTCCCATTTTAAAAAGGAAAATGGCTAAGTAGGGTTAAAAAATACAGAGGTATGACCAGAGGGAGTAAGAAGGGGTCTTTGGATTTTGTCGTTAGGAAATCCTATCTGTGCCCATTGTACTAGGGTTACCATAACAAAACACCACAAATTGTGGACTTGAACAACATATATGTATTATCTCCCAGTTCTGGAGGCATGGTAACTGGTCATACAGCAAAGTGCCAGTGATTCCAGCAGTGCTTCATAGAGTGGTCCTAGTATGCTGGCATGGCTCTTGACAAGTTATCATGTTCTTTCCAGCAAGTTAAAAAAAAGGCTCATTAGGAAAAGTTGAAATATATTCCCCTTGATCTTCAAGCAAATCAGTGCAAGGGCACAGAGTGTGACCAGAGGGGCCCCTGTCTCTCTTAATTATGAAAATTGGTCATAAGAATATAACTGAATTAGTGTCATTCCAATAAATTCAATTAAAAAAGAACATAGCTCAGAAAGCAAGTATGACAGCATCACATGTATTTTTCTCTCCCCAATATCACTTAGACTCATACATACTGTATATATTTATGGAAAGAGTTTATATATAGCTTACTTGCTTAAGAGCACAATTTATTCCTTATAAAACATGATATCTTATAATTGAGCACATTTTCCATACTCTTTATTCTCTAGTTTGACAATTCTCTTTTGAAATAAAACGTTCTCAAAATCAGTTCCGTGTGTGTGTGTGTGTGTGTGTGTGTGTGTGTGTGTGTGTATCATAACCAAGAGAGCATTTTTGCAACAGGGGACAAAATTTGATAAGCCTATCCCAAAAAGAAAATAAAGGTTTCAGAAAACCTGACAGGTTCAAAATTAAGCCCTTTCCCTTCAATGTATGACTCAAAGAACGTAATTTTTTGAACACTTATATCAAATTACAAAAATGATTATGTAGTCCAACTGTTATACTTCCTGTATATAATTCAAATATTCCCTTTTCATAGTAGGGCTCACATTAACAAGCAAACCACAGAAACAATGCCTGGGAAGTAAGGCAGTCAGACGATTTACTGCTTTGCTGTCTTTGTGCCCTTCTCTCTTCTCCTTTTGGGAGCTAAGAGGCAATTTCCATCGTCTCTGTGTACTCTGGTTAAGTATGGAAGAATGCTGAATTGCTGAATCGAAGTCCAACTGTTGTTCATTGATGCCAGTTAAAGGGGCCGGTGCTTAAATCTGCTCCAGGCCATCTTTCAGAAATAAGTCTTTCTGATCAAAATTCTCAGATGGGAAAAGCTCTGAAAATTAATTAGTACTATTCCTAGGTACCACTGAGGATGTTGCAGTGCCACTGTGCTTTAGCAAACACCTGAGACTTGAAGGTCTGTTTGGAAATTGTACCAGCTCATTGGTTTTCTAAATTGATTCTTACAAATGACAGATTCTAGCAGACAAGTTCAGGAAAGGTAAAATTCAAAGAACAAAGAACCAACAGTTGGGCTGAACTTTGAAGTCATAATGTACATGGCCTTGACCTTCTGCTTCAGAAGAGATTTGTACAGCAAGGATGGCTCTTCAAACAAACAAGGATATGAAATCAGCCTCTTAGCTGTCACTGGTGACATGAAATTGAATGGTGACAGAGGGCATAAATAGTTTTGGGGTCCTCTTTTATGTGACCTAATGTTGAATGTGAGAAAAAAATTATGTCAGATTTTCAAATGGTTGGTCTCTCTTGGCTCATCTCTATTCTACCACACCCTCTCCCCCAAATTAGAAAAAAAAGAAGAAATTGGCAATGTACTAAATTGACCTGTCATGATGATGGAATGCAACAATGTCTTAATTATAACACTACATACACTAGAACAAAAAGTGGGTCTGTTATATTTGCTTTCACACATCTGTCACTGCCCAATATCTTTGTCATCTTGCAACAAAATTATGAGGAAATTATCTACCGCCAAATTTCAAAAAGAGTGAGGAGTCCCCTTAAATACAGTCAACTCTGAAGCCCCTATCCAAAACCAAAGGAGAGTGCAAGTCTAACAGAGTGTTGGGACTCCTGGAAACAAACTTTGTTCTGCATTTACTGTGTTAGTCATAAACTTGGGATTTTTCGTATCACCACACCGGCATCTCTATTTTAGTCATCTCTGTTAGCTCTTCCCCATATCTCTGACATTTACATGTTAGAGATCCCCAGGGCCCAGTTCTCAAATATCTTCCCTTGTATATTCTTACTACCTTGGTGAGCTCATCTGTTTCATGTCTTTACATTTAAATTTCATCTGTATGCATACAAATTATACACACACACACACACACACACACACACACACACACACACATAGGATAGGGCAAAAACAGTTTTATAGTTGTTCGTGTGGAAAATAATACAATAAGTAAATAAGTAATAGAAGAATAAACTGTGTTTTACATATTCACAACTGTAAACCTACCATATATATAATCTAAAGCACAGCTATGTACATGCTTAGTAGCTTCACTTGAATATTTAATAGGCATCTCAAATTTAACATGTCCAAAACCCAGACTTATTTTTAAATATATTTCATTGATATTTTACAGAGAGAAAGAGAGAGGGATAGAGAGTTAGAAACATCAATGAGAGAAAGACATCGATCAACCACCTCCTGCACGCCCCCCACTGGGGATATGCCCTTGACCAGAATCAAACCTGGGACCTTTCAGTCTGCAGGCTGACGCTCTATCCACTGAGCCAAACCGATCTCGGCCCAAAACCCAGACTTTTTTCCTAAAACATGCTCCTCTTCAATTTTTCCCAACTAATTCCTAACAATCCCATCCTTTCTGTTGTTCAGGCAAAATCCTTAGTGTCATCCTGACTTCTCACACCCACACCCCATCTATAAGAAAATACTATTAGTAGTACCTTCAGAAAACATCTAGAATCCTATTACTCTTACCTTCCTGGCCCAGCGACCATCATTTCTGTTCCAGATGGCTGTAACAGCTTCCTCACCGGTCTGCTTCTGCCCTGGATTCTTTAAACCTGTTTTCAGGCAGTATGATACAGTTAATGTCATCATATCACTTCCCTGTACAAATCCTTTTACTGGCTTCCAACTTTTTCAAGTCCTTGCACTGGATTATAAGACCCTCCATGATCTGCTCCTCCATGTGATCTATGACATTGTTTCCTACCATGTTCTGCTTCCCTTACTTAACTCCAAACACCTGGCATTTCACAGAACTAGCTACACATAGATCTATCTCAGGGTTCTCGCACTTGACATTCTCCCTCTGCCTAGACTGTTCTCTTCCCCAGATATCTGCATGCATTATTCCTTGCCACCAAACTTCAAATGGCACCCTTTACCATATACCACAGGTGTACTTCCTTCCCCCCTACATTCTTTTGTTTTACTCCACAGCAATTACTACCAACATACCATGCATTTTATTTATTGTTTAATTCTGTCTCTCCTTACACTTGAATGCATAATGTCTGCGATGAAAGATTTATTCTTTCTTGTCTGCTTCTATGCTTTATTCTTAAGATCTAGAACAGTAACTTGCACATAGTGGGTGCTCAATAAATATCCTACCTAATGAAAAAGTAATATGCAAATTAACCATACCTCTGCTATGCCCACAAGCAATGCCCACAAGACAATCCAAGCAAGTATGCAAATTAACCCAACCAAGATGGCTACAGCCACAGAGAGAGGAGGAGGGAAGCTTGGGTTGCCCCTGGCGAAGGAGGAAGCCAAGCTTTCCTCACACCCTGGCAAGCCCAGGCCTCTGCTTAAGACAACAAAGTTTCAGTGGCTGTGGGAGTAGAAGGCTTAGCTCTGCTCCAGGGTACAAAGTTTCATTTGACGATAAATAAATCCCAGATACCAGGGCCTCCACTTGGGTCTCCAGGGGGTGTGGTGGCTTGCAAACCACCACAGGTCCCTTGCCCAGGCCACTCCATGCCCCAGGGGAATACCCACCCTGACCCAGGACACCCTTCAGGGCAAACTAGCTGGCCCCTACCCATGCAGCAGGCCTCTATCCTATCTAATAAAAGAGTAATATGCAGATTGACCATCACTCCAACACACAAGATGACTGCCCCCATGTAGTCAAAGATCCTGCCCCCATGTGGACACAAGATGGCCACCACAAGATGGCCATCAGGGGAAGGCAGTTGGCAGGGAGCAGGCCTACAAGGGAGGGCAGTTTTGGGCGATCAGGCCAGCAGGGGAGGGTAGTTGGTAGGAATAAGGCCTGCAAGGGAGGGCAGTTGGGGGTGATCAAGCCTGCAGGGGAGTACAGTTAAGGGTGACCAGGCCCACAGGAGAGGGCAGTGAGGGGCAAACAGGCTGGCAGGGGAGTACTTAGGGGGTGATCAGGCTGGCAGGCAGAAGCAGTTAGAGGCAATCAGGAAGGCAGGCAAATGAGCAATTGGGAGCCAGCAGTCCTGGATTGTGAGAGGGATTTCCAACTGCCCGTTTATGCCTGATCCTACATGGATCCAAGTAGGATTGGGCCTAAATGGGCAGTCGGACATCCCTGAAGGGGTCCAAGATTGGAGAGGTAGCAGGCTGGGCTGAAGGACAACCCCCTCCGTGCACAAATTTCATGCACCGGGCATGTGTGTGTGTGTGTGTGTGTGTGTGTGTGTGTGTGTGTGTGTGTGTGTGTGTTTATAATTGGTTACATATTGGCTACATTAGGCATCACCAGTAGTGGTTGGCACAGTTCGTCATATAACCTCTGGGTCAAATTCTATTTCAAGGCATTTTATCTCCATGTTGTTTTCTTAAATAAGCAGTCATAAGAGACCATATGTACAGACGGCCAGAGCTCCTTGTCTTTGTCTCCTGGAGTGCAACTGGGATCAGGGAGACAGGATCAATGTATGTGGCTTCTGGACTCTGAGGCCTGCCTCTTATGTGCAGGAATGTAACCACTGAGACAGCCATTGATCCACTGCTTGGATAGCTCTCCATTCAGGATGTTCTGGATATGCTGTACAATGGGGTTGATAGCCACTAGATTATCTACAAACCTAGGAATTATCACATCTGCATATTTCTTTCTTTTTTTTAATATATTTTATTGATTTTTTACAGAGAGGAAGGGTAAGGGATAGAGAGTTAGTAACATTGATGAGAGACATCGGTTAGCTGCCTCTTGCACGCCCCCTACTGAGGTTGTGCCCACAACCAAGGTACATGCCCTTGACCGTAATCGAACCTGGGACCTTTGAGTGCGCAGCCCGAAGCTCTATCCTCTGAGCCAAACCGGTTTCGGCTGCATATTTCTTTGTAGGCAAGCAGAATTCCTCAAAGACGGGTTTGACAAAAGTAAGGTACTGGGATCAAATCTGTTCCAGGTCCCTCTCTCTTTCACTTATGTCCCTTAATATTCTGTGGGAGAGCCTGGTATCTGTATCTGTGTCCACAAAGATCTTTATCTGGAACAGGTCTCGCACCTCTTCAGAGTAAAAAGACAAAATGCCTTCAAGAGAACCACATCTGCAGGCTAGATGGTGACCATCTCTGCTTTCCAAGAATGGGAGCCAAAGTCGTACACAGGAATCTGCAGTTTTCCCTTCAGTAATCTGAGAAATGAGTTCATTGTCAAAAGCATCCAGATGGTCAAAATTGAACTTGCCTTTCAGGGCTTTGATCTTCTGCTACAAGGTAAGGACCTGGTAGAAGCTGTCCTGGCTCAAGATGAGCACCTGCTTCTGGCAGTAGTCTACCTTGTTCTTCCCCAAGAGCTGCACAATCTCCCTATAAACAAAAGACTTGCACAGAGTGGAAGGGCTTGAAGCCAAAGCCGTTGGCCTGCTGGTGGTTCTGTGAGGTCTGCTTGCTGTCCACCACCATGGCTCACGCTGCCCCTCCTCCATGGCTGGTGCGTGCTAACGCATGTGCCCTTGGACGCACATGCCCTTGAACGCATAAGCCCTCACTAAATATTATTTGAATAAATTAAAATTCCAGGGCAACTAGTTAATTCAAAAAAAAATAAGGTAAATATATTAAAGTAGCTAGATGTTGAATAAAATGTTCATTCCAGCCAATTATTTGTGGAGTGTATATGTATATGCATATGTATATGTATGTATATGTGTGTGTATACAAATACACATTATATATATGGAGAAAGAGACAGATATAGAGAAACAGAGACAAAGAAAGAGACAGAACCCACATCAGTTAGCAATGAAACAAGAGACAGAAATGGGAATGGGGTGGCTAAGCAGAGATGCTCCCAGCCTCTGGGGCCCCACCAAAGAAAGGTAAGGCCAATTTTGTAGGCCTAATGCTTTACAAAAATAACTTGCAAATTTATGAGGAAGTATTATTGAGAATTCAATAAGCCATACAGAAAAGGCAGATTGATTCAACCCCAGGCTATTTTTTTTCATTTTGTTCATGAAATGGCTATAATTAGTTATAGATATAAACAGAATTACCAAGTCTGACTATTTTTTATCTGATAGTTTATCATCAATAGAAAAAATATACTAGACTCAATAGAAGGAAAATGATAGATGCTACAGGAAGAAAATGTGGTTTACTACAAATTAGTAATCATGTTTGCTCTCTTTACTATAAAAACGTGCCACTCATTTCTGTCATTTGAGTAGGAAAGCTATCTTTGTAAAACATTTTTTTTTTAATTCAGGCACTTCATCTTAACCTACATTTTTTATTGTTTGAAAATTTTCTTTGCAGGCATACTTTACTGTGACAGGATTTCTTAGATGAAAGCAGAGTTCAAGGTAGGTTACTATATATGTCTAATTAAATATTTGAGAAAATTGGCCTTTTAATCTAGCAAGAATTCAAAATTTACTCATTGATTTATTTCTAATAAAAGTGAAATGAGATGGTTTGAGCAGCAGAACAAAGAATAACTAACCTGGCCTGAACATAAACTCAGTTTTTGGTATAATAGAATGGGATGAAGGCAAAAACATTGCCCAGGACTTAAGAGTCTTGGTTTCCATATCTTTAAGGAAACTCTTTTTCCTGCCTATCTCAAAGGGTTGCTGTGAGACTCAAACATGAAAATGAATGGGAGTAAGCTCTGTCAAGTTAAAAATCCTATTCTCCATATAAGACGTATTATCTTTGGAGGCAATATGATGCTTCTCTCCTAAAAATGGCACAGTTTTGAGGATAAGAATTTAAGAATTTCAGACAATCCAATGAATTTCTCTTAGAATATCCCTCTTGAAAAATGACAAAGTATAAAGTATAAATCCTTTACCCACAAGTTGTGTCATAACAATCGATAAACCAGAGTGGCTGGCTGATTTATAATTGGCTACATCTTACCAATATAGCTCTTGTTTCTAGAATGGGGGGGGGGTGGCAACTACTTTTACAAGAATCATAGATACATACTTATTTCCTTATATGTCAAAAACCTTATTACCTAACTTGGGTAGGATGTCGACCTCTCTGCTTCCTTTTATTCAAGTAGTTACATTATGTGATGCATTGTACTTCATTTTCCATGGGTTCCTTTCCTCATTTGCAGATTCTTACACAGAAAGAATGCCAGGTGATTATCATGGCACCCTCCAGTTTGAATTGATAAAAAGATTATGTATAACTTAACATGTTTCTGCAGCTGAAATATGAGAGTGTTTACTTCACAAATCAACAACTGGTGCAACCTAAATCTCAAAACCGTAAAATGAAAAAAGTAAAATCCTCGTGCTGTCAGTTACAAGTCAGAGCCCCAGTAAACATGTATAAATGGATCAGTCACTACCTCAACTTTCCATGATGCTTTCTGCTGCTCCCTTTATTCAAAGGCAGGCAAAATGACTGATAATAGATACAAGTTTTAGCCTACACACTACTATGATATACAATTGACAGGAATCAAAGAGGAAAGAAAAGTACTATTTATTTTCTCAAATGCCTACGATGTGACTAGTAATTTATAGACAGTATCTCACTTAATTATTCATTCATTCATTTATTCCCAAATGACCTATAAAGGTTGGACAACCCAAAACAAGCACAGCAGACAACATTCCTACCTTCATGTAGATTAAAGTCAAGTTTAAAAAGACATTTAAAAATAATCACACCTTCTGTTGCTAGATAGAACATAATACATCACAACAAATAAATAATTCTTCTCTGGTAACTAAATATGGATGCATCACAAAAATCATATTTTAAATGCATGAGAGCTTCAATAACAATTACTAATAGATAAACTGTACTTTCAGAGAGTATACAACCATTCCAAGCCCAGGGCTATAACAAAGAAATAAGGGAGGCCTTCAGCATGGATGGACCTGGAGTTTGTTATGCTAAGAGAAACAAGCCAGTCAGAAAAAGAAAAATACCATATGATCTCACTTATATGTGGAATATGATAAACAAAATAACTGTTGAACAAAATAGAGAAAGATACATGGATACATAGAACAGACTGACAGCTCTCAGAGGGAAGAAGTGGGGGTGGTGCTGGATAAAAGAAGGTAAAGAGACTAGCCAAGTAACATATATGAATAACTCGACGCAGACAACAGCGTGGTGATAGCCCAGAGGGAAAGCAGTGGGGACAGGTGGAGTTAGGCAAAATTGGGGCTAAATGGGGACAGAAAGAGGTATGTTTTGGACGATGAGTGCAGATAATGTTTCATTGAGTTCTATACTTGAAATCTGCATGGTTTTGTGAACCAATGGCACCCCAATAAATTTAATTAAAAAATAAAGAAAGGAGTCCTTGAAATAGAAGAAGACACCATAAAGAAATGTGGAAATGCAGGAAGGAAAAAAAAACATAAGAATGAACTTAAATGTGAATAAATATATATTGACTTCTCAAAGTAATACCTAGTAAAATTTACAATAAATGATAATATACAATGAAAGCAAGCAGAGGAAGAAAATAACATATCAGATCAGAAACCAAAGAAATTAATAGTAAAACAATAGAGAAAATGTATGAAATAAAAACGGGCTCTTCATAAAAAACAATAAAATTGATAGAAAAAAAAACAAGATGACAGCATAGATGAACACTTAAACTGCTGCCTCACACAACAATTTCAAAACTATAACTAAAAGACAGAACAGATATCATCCAGAACCACAGGAAAGCTGTCTGAATGGAAATTCTAAAACTAGAAGGAAAGAGAGGGGATTATAGAGATTCAGAGGAGCTGCAAAAAGCTGAGGTACAGAGATACATGTGTGAAGAGGATGGGCAGTGGAGTTCCTGGCTGGCTTCCTCTTGTGGGAGGGAGACGGAAAGTCCCAACTGCACTGAACCCCAATTCCAACTGCACTGAATCCCAGTTCCAGGGGAGACCTGGGGTCCCAGAATTATACGGGGGAGTCTGGACTGTTGGAAAAAGCGAGGAGTACATGAAAACTCAGGGGAGCTGCAGAAGGCAGAGGTCTGGAGGTGCGAGAGCGCAAGTGCATGCAGAGAGGGCTGTGGTGATTACCGAGGGACACTGACACCCAGGGGCCATGGAGGGCAGGGCTGATGGGAAGCCAAGGCTGTCTGCTCAGCCCTGAGACACCAACCCATCCCAGCTGAATACAGTGGTTTTTGCAATTTTGCAAGTCTTATATCATAAGGCTGACTCAAACACAGAATTCTCCCAGCATAGATACAGCTGATCCTCACAACCAATTGGCTTAGAGGTCAATTCCCCCCAGTGATACCAACAATAATCAAGACTTAACTACCACAAGGCTGCACACACAGTCCACAAAGGGGTGCACCAAGAGAGTCCACCTCATTTAACTGGGGAGGCAGAGCTACTGGTCCATATGGGACACCTAGCACACAAAGCTATTCTACCAACTCAGGGGAGCAGCAAAAATGTGGAGACAAAGAAACAGATCACAAATGAAAGAAATGGAGGAAAACAAATGACTGGATATAGAGTTCAAAACCATGGTTATAAGGTTTTTCAAGAATTTCCTAAAAAGGTTGATAAATTTAGTGAGACCCAAGAGAAGATGAAAAGGGACCAACTAGAAATTAAACATACACTGACTGAACCTAACAGCAGACTAGAGGAATGCAAGAATCAAGTCGAAGATTTGAAATACAAAGAAGCAAAAAAAATGTTCAACCAAAAAAGAAAATAAAAAAGAATCCAAAAAGTTGACGATAGTGTAAGGAGCCTCTGGGAAAACTTCAAGCATACCAACATCAGAATTATGGGAGTGCCAGAGAAGAGAGAGAGCAATATACTAAAAATCTATTTGAAGATATAATGACTGAAAATTTCCTCCACCTGGTAAAAGAAAGAGACTTACCAGTCTGGAAAGTGCACAGAACCCCAAACAAAAGGAATCCAAAGAGGACCACACCAAGACACATTGTAATTAAAATGCCAAGAGCAAAAGACAAAGATAGAATCTTAAAAACAGCAAGAGAAAATCAGTTAGTTACCTACAAGGGCCTGCCTATATGATTATCAGCTGATTTCTCAACAGCAACTATGCAGGCCAGAAGGGAATGGCAAGAAATATTCAGTAATGTATATATATAGGCACACACACACACACACACATATATGTAAACATTAGGAATAACTGGGTGAATGGTATATGGGATCCATCTGTACTGCTTTTGCAGTTTTCTGATTGCAAAACAAAATTTTGGAAGTTAAGTTCCCAATATATATATTTTTTAATTTTAATAAAATTACCAGAGATCCAAGAATCTCATTTAACCTCAAGAATATCTTGGCTCATTATAGTTAAATAGCTAAAAGTTAATGTTAAAAAAAACTTATTGCCTACTCATCAGAAACAATGCATGCAATAGAATGACATTTTTAATGTGCTGGGAAAAAAAACAACATCAACCTACAATTGTAGATGCAGCAATATTACTTTTAAAAAATGAGAGAAAAATAGAGATATTTTCAAATAAACAAAAGCTGAGAAAATTCATCATAAGAAGATCTAGACTATCAAAATTATTAAAGAAAAATCTTCAGTGATGAAAACTTATAACAGATTGAAATTTAGATTTACACAAATGAAGAACATCCTAACAGCAAATATATAGATAAATATAAAATAATTTTCTCATTTTTTAATTTATTTGTGAAATTACAGATTACTCAAAGCAGGAGTAATAATAATGTAATATAGGATTTACAGCATGTAGAAATAAAATGTATCACAACAACAGCACAAAAATGGTAGGTAAATGTTGATATGTTATGGGCCCTTAACCAATGGACACAGACACCAGGGGGGTGAGGGCATGAGTGTGGGGGTGGTAAGGAGACAAAGGATGGTTAAGGACACATATGTAATACCTTAATCAATAAAGAAAAATTATATTAAAATAATGTTGAGGGTCTTTTATATTATACTTGAGGCCTGGTGCACAAAATTCATGCAAGAGTAGGCATTCCTTTCCCCAGCTGTCGGCACTGGCTTCCCTCTGGTACCTAGGACCCGGCTTCCCTCACAGCCCCAGCTTCTTCTGGAAGGTCATCTAGAAGGGCATCTGGTCTAATTAGCTTATTATGCTTTTATTATTATAGATGTGAAGTGGAATAGTATATTAACTATTATATAATATCCATCTATATTTACATACATAATATATAGGTATATTTATATATACATATATTCACACATACATACATGTATTCTGAGACATGGTCCATATGATACAAAATATGAGTACATGGAACAACAAGTTTATAAACTCTTCATTGTGAGAAGGAACATAAAAGATCCACCAGGTGACTCAAGGTGTGTAAACATTGGGGGTGTTTTAAGGAGAGTGACCAAATTTTTGTACTTTCCGTCTCCTTATCTTTAAACTATAAGATAGTAGTATTCCCTGACAAGAAAAGATGGATCAAACTGATAAATTTTGCTGCCACAGCAACTGTAGCTATTATTCCTCCCCTTATTTTAATGATGTGTCACTTCCTGCTTCAGCCTCAAATCAGGCATAGGGGCAAAAGTCTATGCATGAATGGTGAAATTTAATGGTGGCTACTGCCTATTCTCTCCACTTAACCTGAGAAGCCATTGCAAATAACCAAAAAACCCACCGAGGGAGACTGAGATTGTTTTCCAGAAGTAAATACAGTTCAGCTTGTACTTTGGAACAATTGGTCAACCTCGCTACTTGCACAATCGACTAGCAAAGGTTATGCAGTGCCGGAACATGATCATGGCAGAATCACCAGGCCTCATCACCATCTGTCTTTTAGGATATCTACTCAGTGCTGAATGTGCAGGTTTGTTTTCTTTTAAAAGATCTATTGAGTATGCTTGCCTTGCAGATATAGAAATGTCTGGTGCTATCTTCTTCACTAAATAATGATTATAGGATTTGACAGCAGTGTTTAAGATTCTAGTAATCAGCATGTGTGTTGGCAAGTACTGGTTCTCTGATATATGCATGTCCTTAATTTTTAAAACTAAATAAATTTACAATGCTTATGGCATATTTTTAATGGACACTTTGAATTTATGATTTGACAATGTAATTCCTCTTTTAACAGAGCCATCTCCTTGATTAAAAAATTAAAAGTGGGAAAATACTAAAATAAGGGAATAGCAAAATATGGAAAAAAAATTAACTGTTGCTTGGTTACTTTTATTCCCCACTTTGAAATCAAAATGAGAAACATTAAAACCACAAAGAATGGTTTTATCTGCACAAATGTTTGATTTAAGATATATGGTGTATTTCACCCTGGACAGTGTAGCTTAGTAGTTAGAATGTTGGCCAGTGCACCAATGGGTCATGGGTATGGTTCTTGGTCAAGGGCACAAACTTTGGTTGTAGGTTTGATTCCCGTCCCTGGTCAGGAGGCAACCAATAGATGTATTTCTCTCATATCACTTTTTCTCTTTCTCTCTCCCTCCCCTCCACTTTCTAAAAATTAATGGAAAAAATACCCTCGGGTGAGGATTAACAACACAAAACAAAAAAGGGATAAATGATGTATTTCAAAGTTTTGTCACTATATAATAAGGCATGCCTTCAATTTTAAAAATCTATAAAATTATATAGTTTCAATTTAAAATTTTAGTTAAAACAGACAAATTTGTCATTTGTAAGTTGTTATTTATCATTAACATTTTTCATGGATCAGGAAGAAATTGTTTTATTTCTGATTTTAAAGATCTCAGAGTTAATATATGGGGAAACTCAATACTCGAGTTCTTCGGAGAGCAAAGCCAGCCCAAGAATTGATATGAAGAGTAAAAACTGGTTAATGCTATATGTATCACTTGTTTTTTTCCACAGCTTTAGTGACTTTATGCGCTGTCCCCAAAGGAAAGCACACAGGAAAGAAATTACCTCATTTAGACAAACAGTATGTTCTCACAGGAAGCATTTATCACACTTACTTGTCAGCCTACCATAATCAAATCTACTAGCTGACAGTGCCAGGATCAGAGATGCCAACCCTAAGCATCCCCAGAAAGCAGACTGGCCCCATGGTTCTCACTCCAGACATTATGTCAGACTGGAATGCAGAAATGATACAAGAATGCAAAGGTTAGATCAAACTAGCAAAATGGGTAGAGTCCAGAAATAAAGAAATTCAGCCGGAAAACTAAATTAAAGCAGGACACAAAGCCAAGTTTTCACAAATACCTCTTCAGTGTGAGATCATCAGAACAAAGGATTCAAGCCCTTCCTTCAGGATAAGTGGTGAGATGATTGAGCTTTTAAGAGGGCTACTGATCACTCAAAGACCTCAGATGTTGTGGGGAAAGGATAGATATGAAGAAAAAAAAGAGGAATTAGTATTTCAGAGCTTTGGAAATAACGACTAAAAGAGATAAGCCTAAAAAGAGGTTAGAAATATGATCCTTAAACAATACTGAGGAGAAAGGCAGTGTTATTCTGGAGTCATTGGAGTCAAAGATAATAGGCCCTTGAGGAGAGAGCCAGGGGAATTTTCCTAAGGTGGACGGTATTGATGCAGCATTCTTTGCTGCTGTTAAATTGTCATTGGCTTCTAAAAAGCAGTTTTGATGAATGATTTACTGAGATGTTGCAATTTCATGGCTGCTGCTCTTAGGTTTTATTGAGTCAATTTGGATTTTGAAATCAAAACTGTTCTGTGAAACCAATTCAGTTTTGTAAAGTGCGTGGACCAAAACTGTCTCATTCAGAATGAGTGAATGAAAGGAATGAATAAAACACAACTTCAATCTATATACTTTACAAAACTTTACAACACTGAGTGACTGTTACGGTACCAGGTACTGTGGCAAGGTACTCAGGTATTGGGGGGTAAACCAAATTCTCCTCTTTAGCCTAAAGCAGTGGTTCTCAACCTTGCTAATGCTGTGACCCTTTAATACAGTTCTTCATGTTATGGTGACCCCCAAACATACAATTATTTTCATTGCTACTTCATAACTGTAATTTTGCTACTGTTATGAATCATAATTTAAATATCTGTGCTTTCCTATGGTTGCGACCCACAGGTTGAGAACCGCTAGCAGGGTCACCTAAGACCATTAGAAAACACAGATATTTACATTAAGATTCATAACAGTAGCAAAATTACAGTTATGAAGTAGCAATAGAAATAATTTTATGTTTGAGGGTCACCACAACATGAGGTGAGTCTTAAAAAGTGAGTAGATTCAATCTTCTTAAATGTCTGACCTAGGACATTCTATGCAGACAGATCCATTCATGTGCAAAGAATGTGAGGATATTCAATAACTCAGTATGTTTTGAATATTGAATATGACAAGTCAGGCAGGATAGTTAGGCAGAGTCAGGCCATAAGATAATTAAATTCCTAAACTAAGGAGTTTGGACAATAGAGAGCAATGTGTAGTCATCAGAAGTACAAATACCACTAATGGGTTATTTTGCATGCTCAGGCTGACAACGTTCTAATCAACTGTTTAGGGAAGGGGTTACAAAACAAGATACTGAAAACTTACTTAAAGAAATAATGACTGAAAACTTCCCACATCTGGTAAAAGAAATAGACTTACAAGTCCAGGAAGCACACAGAACCCCAGATAAAAGGATTCCAAAGAGGACTACACCAAGACACATCATAATTAAAATGCCAAGAGCAAAAGACAAAGAGAGAACATTAAAGGCAGCAAGAGAAAAACAGTTGATTACCTACATGGGAGCACCCATACGACTGTCAGCTGATTTCTCAACAGAAAGGATGCAGGCCAGACGGGAGTGGCAAGAAATATTCAACATGATGAATAGCAAGAACCTACAACCAAGAATACTCTATCCAGCAAAGCTATCATTCAGAATTGAAGGGCAGATAAAGAGCTTCACAGATAAGAAAAAGCTAAAGGAGTTCATCAACTTCAAACCAATATTATATGAAATGCTGAAAGGTACTCTTCTAGAAGAGGAAGAAGAAAAAGGTAAAAGCCAAAAAATTATGAACAACAAATACATATCTATCAACAAGTGAATCTAAAAATTAAGTGAATTAAAAATTTGATCAACAGAATAAACTGGTGAATATAATAGAATCAGGAGAACAGAAAGGGAGTGGACTGATAATTCTCAGGGGGAAAGGGGTGAGGGGTGTACAGGGATAGACTGGCAAAAAATCATACACCTATGGATGAGGTCAACGGGAGGGAGGTAAGGGTAGAGGGAGGGTTGGGAGCCGGATGGAGGGGAGCTATGGAGGGGAAAAAAGAGAAACAAATGTAATAATCTGAATAATAAAGATTTAATTTAAAAAAAAAGACTAGATAAGACCAGTCTTGAGGTTACTGTAATCACCCAGGGAAAGCAGGAGAGCCTGAACCTGGACATTATCAGTATAGACAAAAGAGGGAAAGGAATTCAAGTAACATTAAGGAAGTAAAAATTATATGACTTAACCATCTTGATATGGGAGGAGAACAGGTTTGGAAAAGGTGTATAGAGTATGTCTTGGACATTTTGTGTGGTTACTGGACACAACCTAGTGCCTAACAGCATGGACAGTGCATGTGATTGCCCAAGTAGAAATACTGGCTGTGACACTTTAGTGTATAACCTGGGGCAAATTACTTAACTTCTGTGAATTTCTGTTTTTCTCAGTCACACACACACAAAAAATGAGAAGTCAGTACCTCTTCATGGGACTGCTGTGAGGATGGAATGAAATAATGGATGCAAAGCACTGATCCCAGTGCCCAACACATCATAAGCATTAATAAACATCAGCTGTTTTTCGTCACATTGTAATGTACAGTTAGGGAGCTGGAAATAAGATCTGGAATTCAGAAGATGTATTTGACTAGAGATAAATATTTGGAATGCACTGTTGAATAGTAGTAATTACAACCTTGTGAATGAGGATCCAGAGAGTGAGTACGGATATTATGGCACCTAGTACAGGGTCTGGATGTAGTGACTATTCAGAAAATTGTATTGAAAGAGTCAGAGCTGGATTAGGGCAGGGCATGAGTGCACTTGCACACACTGAAAGAGAGTGCCTGCTTCAATTTTGTGTACTAAATGTCTTGTTTGCCTCACCCCAGTTTTGATCTTGACAAGGATGGATGGAGTGAAAAGGGAAGAGGCTGAAGCTGGAGCCTGGGAGAATTCTGAACATTTAAGGGGCAGGCAGAAGAGGAGAATTAACTGATTCAAATGGTGAATGCATAACAAGAGTTAAAGTAAAGAAGAGAACCAGAATAGTGATTTCATGGAAAGAGTGTCCTGAAAAGGAAGAGATTAAAAATTAGAAATGTTTCAGAGGAGTCAGGAAATACATAAACTAAAAATTATCCTTTAGAAAGTCATGGCTGATACTGAAAAGTCATTTCATTATATGGATGACAGTAAAGAAGGGAAAGAGCTACAGAAAAGAGCACTAAAGAGCTGAAAAGAATTCAGAAAATTTTGAAACTATCAGTTTCACAGGTTGACTTATTTAAGACCATCTGCATGAGCAGAAACTAACCCGGACAGTCAATTCACTGAGTCCCATAAATTTGATCAGTTTTATTTTCCAGGACGGAAGAGAGCAAGTGAGTTAGTAAGGAAGAAGAGTGATAACTGACATACACCAGCCTACAGATATTATTATTTCACTGATCCTATTAACAACACTGTAAAGTAATTCTATATAATAAAAGCCTAATATACAAATTGCTTGACCGGGAGTTCGGCTTCTCTCTCTGACATGTGCTGACCAGGGGCGGCACAGCAATGCAGTGCTGGCAACAGGTGGCACTGGAGGCACTGCTGGCTCGGATGGGACTTAGCACGAGTGGGACCATGGCTGATGAGCATGTAGTGCCAGGCCAAGGCAGGAGCAAACGGGGACCTGATCGCCCTGCGATTGCCCCACAGATGACAAACAGTGGTGGTGGCAGGGGGCAGGGCCACCACCCATCTCTGGCCCTGACCAATCATCCCATAGGCAGGATGGTGAGGGGGTGGTGCCAGGCCACAGCAGGGTACCAGGCCAGGCTGCTGGGCTGCAAGGCTGAGGGTGTGAGATGGGGCCCCATCCCCATAGGCCACCCTGAGAGACTCCACAATGCACAAGTTCATGCACCTGGCCTCTAATATTCTTATAATACTACTGGTATAACCATATCACGTTAAGCTTCAAAGATTGTGCGACTTTCCTAATATCTCACAGCCAGCAAGTTGTAAATTCAAATCCAGGTGTGTCTGATCTGACTCCAAAATTCTGTTTTCCACTAGATCACCCTACAAATGGATTCAGACATAGATGCTATTATAGATGTGCCGAGGATCAAATCCATGAATTGCCTAGCTGGGGAGGAGGGCCTGGTAGAGGCTGGGAGGCATCAACATGCGATGGCATCTACCTGCAGCTTGGAAATTGTTTCACAAGGTGCTCAGCTGCCTCAGAAGAGAAGGAAGGCAGCAGATGGCTGCATTGATATAGTGGTTTGGATTGGAGAGGATTGCAACACTGAAAAGGGGTGAAGGGAACTGAGAAAACTGGCATGTGAAGAGAAGAAGTCTAAGCTAAATTTAGGGAAAAGGTGAAGTCCAAGTGTATTTGCTAAACAAGAGAAAAGTACTAGAAGGGCCCACAAAGTGAAGAGATGCAATGAATAAAGAGGAATATAGTTTAGTTTGTTTCGTTTCTTATCTTTTTTTTTTTTTTTGGAGTTAATGAGGAAGCAGCCCCAAAATGCCTTGGAAAGTGCATTTTAAAAGGACCTGGTTCTACTCAGATGTATCAGATAGTCTCTTGAAGAAAGAAATTACTCCAGGCAAATTATATATATATATATATATATATATATATATATATATAGAGAGAGAGAGAGAGAGAGAGAGAGAGAGAGAGAGAGAGAGAGAGAAAGAGAGATTGAGATTTGAGAGGAGGGGGAGAGGAAGAGAATTAGGTTAGAGATCTCAATCCTCCAGAGCTCAGGAATGTTCCTACAGGGTAGGCAGTCATAGCTAAAATAAACCACATCACTGAAATTCTTTCTACAACACATGTCAACTGAAAGTGTTGTGGGTCTGAAGATTTAAAAAAATTAATGCAGTGGTTTTTCTTTTAAAGTTAGTGAGAAAACCTAGGGTTGCATTTGGAGCAGGACCACAAATAGATTTCTATTCTTCAAAGAGATATTTGTTGCAAAGTCATTTGGGCAACTGTATCCTGAAAACACAGCCCAGCAAGGGTGATGGATCACCTTGCAAAACATCTACAACTGGCTATTTTCAAATAATCAAAAAGTGTGAAGTTAACTGCTTATTTAAAAACTTTCTTTTTCACCCAAAGTAAGTTCAAATATGATTGAAAAATCTGACCTTTTATTACAGGAGCCCTTTTGACTAAAAGTCAAACTGAATTTTAATTCCTAAATCTCCATGTGTATACAGTATCAGGAGAACATCATATATTTTGTCTCCATGCCCCAAAGATAAATTGGCTTTGGGATTACTTGGATTTAAAAACAAAACCTTCCCTAAAAGAAGTATTTAATGTTCATGATGTTTTATTTTTCCTAAAGCTAAAGAATAGTTCTTTTAAATTTCAGTTTTTCTTGACCGTGAAAATGCCACCAAAATTCTGAATCGACCAAAGAGATATAATTCGGGTAAACTGGAAGAGTTCGTTCAAGGGAACCTTGAGAGAGAATGTCGAGAAGAAAAGTGCAGTTTTGAAGAAGCACGAGAAGTTTTTGAAAACACTGAAAAAACTGTGAGTATTTCCACATAACAACATCCTTCAGATGCAAAGAATAGTAAAAGTATTTAAAAGAGAAAAACTTCTCTTTGTGATTTTAAAATACCTATACATATACATGTATTACATGTATTATAAACTTCTCTTTGTGATTTTAAAATACCTATACATATACATGTATTATAAATGCTATAAAAGAGAAGGAATCAAATGTAAGACATCTTAAATGCCACCATTAACTTCTCTTTTTCTTTACAGACTGAATTTTGGAAGCAATATGTTGGTAAGCAATTCATTTTTTCCTCTAACTTGTATATGAAACATTTGAGAAATGTGTATTTTTTTCTTTGTATAAATACACAATATATTAAACTCAGTCAAAAGGGCTCAGATAAGTAAGTTCCATTCTTTTATCCAAGATTGAATATCACAGGTATGCCAGCATGAGAAAGGTCAGTAGGCAGATAAGCTTTACTCCTCCATAGGGCTTCAAAGGGAACATCTGTCCACCCCAGGAAGCTGGAAGGAAGAAAACAGACGAATACATCTGTGGACTAAATCAGAGTTTGCAATCCCCAGTAGAGAATCAGATTATATTGATTGATTTAAATGTTTATTGCTTAAACATCCTTCTCTGCAATTCTCTGCCTCTCCTTTCTCATTGCCTCTCCCCACCTCATCTCCTATTGTTCTTGCTTCACATACTGAACTCCAGCCATCCTCGTCTCCCTGACGCTTCTTGCACACTCCAGGAATGCTCCCATTTTAGAGTCTTTGATCTAGCTGTTCCT